>WBNM01018131.1:151873-191807 GCA_013399055.1 Ramphastos sulfuratus | reverse complement strand
TTCTATGATTCTATGACTGATCCTAAAAGGAAGGAGGACATTTAGCTGCAGAAAGCATGATTCTTTAAAGCTTACAACACAATTGCATTTCCAAACTCTTCACATCCTTGCTACCTCCACTGACTGATTAAAATGCATCTGGATTTCTGCCAGGTAGGAAGAGCCTCAACAAAAAAAACCTTTGAGGAAGATGTGCCACTGAGAGCTAGGGAGCATCAGATGGGTCTGACACATAGCTTAGATACACATGCAAAAGATCTTGTCATTAACTCATGAAGTTGGGTATTTGTTTTGAAGTTTTACTTCAAAGCTACTACAGATGACCATATAGCAAGAAATATCAAAATATTCCTCAGAAGAAAGCTCCTCTATCTTCATTTAAGAATCTTTATAGGAACTGTTGATTCCAGTGCAAATAAATTTACCACTGATTACTATTTAACAGTCAAACCCCCAGAAGTTCAAGCCATGCACATGAACAGCTACACCAAGAAGTTAGCTACATTCCTTAATTTAATAGGGATAGTGAATAGGGCAGGGAATTGCAAATTAAAAGATCATTCTCAACAGCCTTTACTGAGCTTGAGATCCTGCCTACAGCTGTAGTTGAAACTGTGTCAGCAGTTGAAGCAGCAGTTGTAGTTGAAACTGTGTGGCAGGGACACCTCCCATTAGAACAGGTCACTCAATGCCTCATCTAACCTGGTCTTGAACACCTCCAGGGAGGTTATGGAGCACAGAATCACCCAATGTGATCTTTGATCTTTGATCACATTGGGTGATTCTGTGCTCCACAACCTCCCTGGGCAACCTGTGCCAGTGTCTCACCACCCTCACCCCAAAGAGCTTCTTCCTAACATCCAGTTCCAATCTCCCCTCTGCCAGTTCAAACCCATTGCCCCTTGTCCTGTCATTGCAAGCCCTTGTCAATAGTCCCTCTCCAGCCTTCCTGTAGGCTCCCTTCAGATACTGGAAGGCTGCTCCAAGGGTTGAAACTGGTTTGGTTCCCCCCCCACCCAAGTATAAACACATCAGAATAAAGCACTGAACAGCCTGGCAAACATTCCACAATAACTGCACTTCACATTATGAGTTTTATCTCTGTTGATTTTTGTTCTATAGTTTCAAAAACTCAATTAATAAAACCACAACAAGTTCTTTGAAGTCCTCTTAAAGGAAAAAAAAAAGCAAATCAAACATCTACCAGAAGAGATAATAAAGCTCCTGATTGAGAACAGCTGTGATACTATCTCCAGGACACACAGCAATCCTATAATAACCAAACCAACAACTGTCTAGAAATGAAGAGTTTTGTTAAAGAGGTTTGCATGCTCCCCAACATAACTTTTTCTAACCTGTATTTCACCTGAGTGTTTTAACAGCATTACTTGAGGAGGAAGAGAGGGGACACATACAAAGTAGTACAGACTACAGCTTACCAAATGCAGTCTGGGGTTACACACAGACAACTTTCTCCAAGCTACAAAAACTTCCCCTGAAAGTCTGAAAAACATTCAGTGAGCAAATAAAATCAGGATAAAATGCTATGATTGCTCACTGAAGAGCTTTCCATGCCTTTTAAAGATATTATTTTATTACAAACAAAATCTAAGCAAAATCTGCCTCAAAATACAGTAATCCTTCCATGTGAAAGAGACAGAGAATTTTAAGTCTTGTAATTCTGCTTCAAGTACCAATTTAGCCAGTCAAGACTGCTGATCTTGTGTAACTGACTTTCAAAGAAAGCCTCCATCAGACAGCAGAGCACTAATTAAATTTGTTAGAAGTTCAAATATGATTAGTCTTAGCATGTGTGCATCTGAAAGCTTCCACAGCTAAATACGAAGCCTTCCTAAAGGCTTTAAGTGTAGTGATTTGATGTGGACAATGTGGAAGTGAGGTTTTAAGAAGGCCTGGCACAACATGCTGGTGCCTCTGAGAAGCAGGGCACAGTGCAGAATAAAGGAATGAAGCTGACAGCAGAAGAAAAAAGACAGCTGTCAGGTAGGCATCACCAGCAGCATGCAGGACAGGACTAAGTTCAGTGGTGTGGGCCAGAGCAGGCTCAAGGTTTGATAGATTTTTTTAATGCAGAGGATTGCAGTGGCACCAAGGTACCAATAACATCACCTCTGAGAAATGCTTAGGTAGGTAATGCAAACACTACTGGAAAGCACACAGATCACCCCTCTGCAGGAATGCTTGCTAAGGGAACAACTCTTCTGTAAGCCAAACACATTTTTGTTTTTCAGGAGCTACACCTTTCTGTGATGCAAGTGTTAGCAGGAATGTCTGTGTGCCATGTATTAAATCTTTAATTTGTTTCTGAAGTGCTGTGCCTTGACTTCTGTGAACATAGGTCAGCTCCCTCACAACGTGCCCCAGCTTTTCAAAACACCAATATCCCCTTTCAGCAACATTTCATTAGGTATATGGGGCAGACATTCTAAAGCTTCCTTGTATTTTGCTAAAATCTACCAACTCTTACAAAACCCAGCAGCCAGGGATACACATATCTCGTGTGAATACACTCATTTGGCTTTAGAGACTCTCATAGGCAACTTTCAAGAAGGTGGAGAAAATAAAGACATGCAAATGAACAAATAAATGGCTTTTTAAAAAGCAGTCCAAGTTCATTCTTAAGAGCCTGTGCATTATGCAGCAAAAAAATAGCAACAACAAAACAACACAATTGGTCTGCCATGAAAGGGGCTGAAGAGATTTACCAGCGATGCACAGTCGCTCAGGATGACATTATCTGAGCTAGCAATGAAAAGCTTCCTAGTGACATAAGCAGGAGTTTACTAAGAGTGAAACAATAATAAATAAAGAAATCTTATTTTGAGGAGGTGGGGAAGAGAGAGGTAGGTAAGGAGGAGACAGAGGAGAGGCTAATCATTAAGAACTGTCTTTCCTTCAAAGAGGATGAGTTTCTAGGTTGTTTCAAAAACAGCCTTGTGGCCAATTTCATTATAAGGTATCAACTTTGCTTCGTGTTGCTCTATTTGTGACAAGACATCCCCTTTGCCCTGTGCTTGAAAAGCTTACTATAGAAATCATGCTTCAAACAGAAAAACCATCTCAGCACATGCTGCTTCTTCCTAAGTCAAACCAACAGTGGGGCTGATTGTGTGCCCTGCTGATGTAAAGAGCAAGAGGCATGTAGATTACAGTCAGTCCAGCCGGCCAGAATCTGAACAATGCACACAGCCAGATGCTCACATGCTTCACACACCAAAGCTCTGTATGCAAACAAGATATAGAATGCAACACATTAAGGTTTCTACCACTTCTACTTACTGTTGTCAAATAACAAAGATAAGACACTTGGGCACATACACTCTTGGGCTGTCTAGCAGCTTCTTGCCTTCTCCTCTCTGCCAAGTAACCTCACTAACCACTTTTCTTCTAACCCCCCTGGCTGATCCTCCAAACTCACCTTGCACGTAAGGCAAACCTTGGGGTAAGATATAGGGGTGGGGAGAAGGTGGAAGGGTGGTTGGGAGCCCCTGCTGGGGTCTCTGATTTCTGGGAGGGGAATTGTGTTTCTGTATTACCTTTAACTTGTCTATGTCTGTAACTATTCCTGTCTGTTGTGTGTATCTCTGCTTGTACATTGTGCTGAGCTGTAAATAGAGCTTCAGGCCTTAACTTCCGGCTGGCTGAGTCTCGTCTGGGGGATTTTACAAAGTGTGGGGGGAGCAGGGAACTCCCAAACCACCACACACTTCTGTAAAAACAAAAATTCATGGCAAACAGATAAGAGCCAGGAATCTGCAAGTCTTGAAATGACTGACACAGTCCTCTTAAAGTATATTTATAAATGCGAGGCACTGGAAAGCACTGACGCTCCCCTCAGCAACAAATCATCAAAAATACACAGTAACCTCTGTATGTTACAGCTATCCCCTTGCTCTTTCTCAAAAACAAAACAAAAAAAAAAAATCCAAACCAAAAAACTCAAAACCAACCAAATAAAAAAACACAAACGGAAGTAAAAATCTGTTCAGTGCTCTTCGTTATCATCTGCCTCTACGTGCAGAAAATAAATTAGTGAAGAAAAAATACTCTGTTTTTCTACTCAGAGGCAAATTTGCAAGTGTGTGGATTTTTACAGAAGTCCTTTATCTCCTCATAAATTTATTGGGGGGGGGAGGGGGAGGAAGGAAGATAAATTCACCATTATTCCCCAGAATAAGTAATTTGATCCATTCCTCATCCCATCTCTTTCAAGATCCCCATCTCCTTCAGATATCACTTCATAAACAGTTGTGATGTGCTACAGAAATTGTAATTTTTCTGGCAAGGTGCCAGTGATGCAGAGGTAAAATCTTGCCATAAAACACATTCCTACTGAAACAGAATCCCCACAACGCTCCTTGAACAACCCCTACTAAATCGGGGATTGTACTGGAACTACAGGAGACAATTCAAAGGCATGATCCTGAAGGTGGCTCTGACAACCATTTCCTTATGAAGTATGTAAGACTGGCAAACATCAAACAGTTCCCACTAGTACTAAATCTTCCAGTTAAATCACTCCTAAAGTTTTGACATCTCTCCCTCCTCCTTTTTCTCACTCTCATACTGCCAGAAACAGTGAAAACCACTCCTCTGTTACAAGCCTGACCCTTCCACAGCTATCTAAAGCTTCTGAAAGTTCTGGTTTTATTAAAGTAGCTTTACACATACAAGAAAAAAAGAAAAAATATTTTCCATTACCATCAGCATGAAACCCACTTCCACATGAAACATATTCACTCAGACAATGCATGTCATGATTTGTCATAGTGTCCAAAAGCACCACGCATAAGGTAAACGCCTGCCAAGGACACAAACTGGCACTTTCAGAGCCAGGCTGCCACAGGTGTTGAGCATGATGGAAGGGCTTTTACTTGACCAACAGTGAGGAACAGAATTTGAGGTGACAAAAAAGCTTCCTTTTAGTGTATTACTTTTGTCATCACTTATTAAAAATGAAACAGAACAACCAACCAGACAAAACCCCCGAACAACCAAACTACATTTGGCAACGCCACCACTGTGAGAAACTTTAGAACTTGCAGGACCACCAAGGAATCAACATCCAACGTTTTCTTCTTCATGACACAGATAACCAGAGTATTGTTCTCTGACTGTAAAGGACATCACTGTAAACTGATAAAAACACCCTCAGAGTTCTCTGAGCGAAGGTTTCTTCCCCACTCCAGTGGGAAAATGTCTGTAAACATCTGCATGCCATACAACTTCAAGCAATCTAACAACAAAAACAGGGAACAAAATTTCAGAAACACAGCCTCATTTTATGACATTCAGGAATCACTTGGTCCTTTGCTCAATAATAACATTCAGTGGATATGACTTCAGGGTAAGAGACCTATACCAAGGCACAGGGGTTTACCCAGAGTGTCTCCAGTTGATTTGTGTGCATGGACACTTCTTGTCCATTAGCCTCCCTAGCAAAAAACTATTTCTCAGAGTCTACCCATTAAAAGGGGCAAGCCAAAAGTAAGGCACAAAAAGGAAACCCCAAATGGTTTGCTCTTTATCAGAACGGAAGACATCTCGGCCCATTTGAAAGTGTGATGTTGCACTGACAGCAGTCTCAGATCAAAGCCAACAAAACCTAAAAATACATTCAAAAGGTATTTTCTGTGTTCCAACAACAGGTTATCGCTCTAGGCTTGACACTTGCCACAGTTCAAAGGAGAAGAGAGAATGAAGACACACGTGCTTTGATCCAACAAATGAAACAACTAACCAACAAAGGTGTTTGCAAAGCAGGAAGATGCAGGAACTTATCTGCATTGCATGGACATTTGAACAAAGGCACATGCACTTTACTTCCACTGATGCCCTTCCCATCCAGAAAAAAAAAAACAACTACAAAGCAGGTCAAGAACACAACACAAAACCCACACAACTCTGACCAAAAACTTTACTGCAGGCTGTGTTGGTATAGCTGGAGAAAGCCGTACCATCAGAGAGAGCTGCGTGCTGCTACGCTGGACAACACTGGTGCTGGAAGAATTCATCATTCATACATCAACAATTGGCTCTTTTATCTCCCCAGCTTTCTCAGACTGGACCATTATGTATTTTTTCTTCCACCTACTGATCCTGCTGCACTTCACATTTTCAGCTGCGTGTAGCAAAGACATCTGAAGAATATTCATGCGTCTGGAAGGTATCTCATTAAAAGAAATCATCTTAAGCAGAGAGGGAACCTCTCTGCTTCTGTGGGCTTTGTAACTTTGCCAGGGTCAAGAACTGACTTAAAACTCTGTAATAAAATTACAAGCAAAGCAGCTTAGGAGAAAAAAACAGAGAAGGCAAATTGAAGTGCACCAAAGGCCCTCTTGCTGGCTTTCTACTGAAGGTAGTTCACGTAAACTAATCCATAAGACAGCTGACCTTTTACCAAGTAAAGTTTTAGGACTAAATACTTCAGCTAATCAAAAACTAAATTACATGTATACATTAAACCACATCTTTAAGCTCTATTCTGCTCGGCCCAAAGAGCACCAGGTTCAGTCATGACTAAGGCAAGGGACACAGGGCTTTTGAATACCACTGCAGAAAAGGGAAGCCGGGGAAAAGAGGTATCCATCACTTCAGAGCGCAGTGCCTCATCATGGCAGTAACGGAGGCAGGGAAAGTCACTGCGAAAGAGGGCTGTCACGCAAAACATCTCTCCCACTTCTACTGCCAGCTGGGTTCGTCCTTTACGTCTTCGCCCCTGCAGAGGCCTGCTAGGTGACACTGGGCAGGTGACGTTCCCTCGGTACAGCCCGGGCTGCGCTGCCCGAGGCTGCCAGGAAGGCGTCCCTGGGCCGTAGCCGAACCCCGAGATGTGTGGAAGCGAGCCGAGACTCGGTGGTCTGGCGAGCGTCAGAGATGCCATCTCACGGCATCCCGCAGAGAGAAGGGGCTCGGCAGCGCAGCCCGGGACCGAAACACTGCACCTCGCTAGAGGATGCGGCGGGGGGAGAGGCTACTCAGCCCTCGCCGAAGGGGTCCCACACACTTCTCCCCTGGGGAAGGCGCAGCTCTGGAGGCTAAATCCCGTGCAGACGTACCGCGACACCCCCGTGAGCTTCACAGGGTCGGACGTGGGGACTGAAACCGAGTCGTCGCGGCACGAAGGACCACGGTGTCCGCGCAGCGAGCTCAAGCCCCGAGCAGGGCAGCGGCCGGCCGGGCCCCACCCGCGGCGCGGGGCAGAGCCATGGCCCCGTCGCAGGGAGGATAGGGGAATGGGAAGGATGCGGGGCTCCCCAGGCCGCCCGCTCGCCCGCCCTCACCGTCGATGTTCTCCCGGTCGCTGATGTGCTGCAGGTTGCAGCCCGTGTCCTCCCGGCTCAGCTCGGCCTCGGGGCGGTAGGACTCCAGGCGGGAGTGGGCATTCCTGCGCAGCTTGGGGCTAGAGGAGACGCAGCAGGAGGTGGTGTTCCCCATCTTCTCTGCCCGGGCCCGGCCCGGCTCGGGAGGAGGCGAGGGGCGGCCGGTCAGCAGCGGGAAGCCATGGGCACTGGTGGAGACGAGGGGCAGCAGCAGGAAAAGCGGCAGCGGCTGCGGCGCCCTGCGGCTGCACTCGCCGGCGGCTCTCCCCGGCGGTTCATCCGCGGAGGCAGACCCGCAGCGCGGCCCGCCGGCGTGGGCTGCGGCAGCTAAACCCTCCTCCGTGGGCAGGCAGCGTAGGGCCCGCCGAGGCACAGCCCCATCGCCGGCGGCAGGGCCGCCGCGCTCCTCCCCCGCCCCCGCGCAGCCGCCGGGCCCGCTCCACGCACGCACCCACGCGGCAGCGCCGCAGCCTCCGCGGCAGCGGCAGCCGCAGCAGCAGCAGCCGCCCCGGGCGGCCCCCGCTAACCGGTTCCGGTTCAAACGGGCGGTAACGCCTCCCACCGGGCGCTCTGCGAGAGCGGCAGCAGTGTGCGCGCCCGCTCCCGCAGGACGACGATGCTCGAGTCGGAGCGGGGTGGTCGCCCCGGCAAGCCGTCCGGTGGGGCTGTCCGGGCCCGCCCTCCGCGAGGGCCCCGGGGACTTCCTGCGCTCTGGCCTTGGGTCGCCCGCGGCCGTGCCGCCAGGCGGGGAGAACCCGGCCCTAGCTTCTCTGCTCGCCCTACATGCACGCAGGGGCGGAGGGCTGTGCTCGGGGCAGAACAGAGCGCTGCGAGGCGGCAGCGGCAGCTGCTGGGCGCTGCGCTCTCGAGGGAGAGCCGCAGGGCTGGGAGTCTCGCCGCCCGCCTCCGCCGCCTTGCCGGCCCGGTGGGAAAGCCCCGAGTTCATTTCCGCAGCGCGGCATCCCCGGCAGCCCGGCGTGGTGCCGCCCTGCTTGCAGCTTCGCCCCCAATCTAGGCCCAAGGAGCTCGGGGGCCAGACCCCAGGCAGGCATAGCCAGCCCCACGGCTGAGGAGTCCGCCTACAAATGCCAAATACCCATGCTTCGTAGCTTGCTTGTTTGTTTGTTTGTTTGTTTCTTAAACCTACAAGTTCCTGTCGTTGAGGACTCCTTTAGTCGGACGGTGTCAAAGCTCACTGGCTGCAGAGGAAGGAGGGTGTGTAACGTGCCCCTGCAGAGAGCTTTCCTACTCAAAATTGACTTTCGTGGTTTCAGTGTCATGCTAGAGATGGGGATTGTACGTGGTTTCCATTAGGGGTTTCGGGGAGTTAATGTTTAAAATCTCTGCAAGCAAGCCTCATGACTACTGGCGGTCTGAGTTACAGCAGTTGATAACAGAAAAACACATTTCTGTGTTTATAACAATTGCTTTGACTTCCAGCCCTGTATCCAGGGGACCATTACTTGTTACTCAGTCAGGCATCTCATGATATCTGATGTCTTCATAAGGTCTGGTCAAGTCAGATGATCACATGAAAGACTTCCAAGTTGATTTCATCCTACATTTTTGTACAGATCACACATCGCAAGCAAAAAAATTAACTCTTAATTTTCGACTATCTTTGCATGTTTATTCAATGCAAATATGCCCTAGTGTGGCAGAACAAAAAGGAAAGAAAAACTATGCCTTTTTAAAACCTAATTTGAGGTGTTTTCACTAGGTGATTTTGTGACACCTCCCAGGGCATGGAGGGGCAGTGGTCCCTTTGTGGTAGAGGAACTTGAGTATAAGAATAGGTTAGCATCTTTCCTGCACCAGTGTCTTCAGTAGTTTGCATGAAAACAAAGGAAATTAAATCTCTGCTGGTTTAGAAATGTTACCTTGCAGGATGTCACCCTAATTAGTGCTTTCCACCATCATGTAGGTCACTGCTTGCTGAGGGTACCTGGGCATCCACCCTCTCAGCACACCCTGCTCCTCAACTCTATGCTGAGCCAGCTTGCAGCCTGCACCTCTGCTCAGACCCAGCCTGGGCACGAGCTCTGCTTTTCTGGGCAGGTGTGATTAAATCTCAGAGGGCATAAGCCCCAATCAGAAAATATCAAACATAGTTTTGTAAGAATCAAATCCTAATATATATGTACTGTAGAATAGTGTAATGTTGCCTAGCTTACCACATCTCATGGGAGGACATGACGGAGCCAAGGAGACCTCTGTGGAAGAATTATCTATTTGACTACCTGTCCCATTTGACTCCCTGACCTGCTGCAAGTTCTACCTTCCTGCAGAAATAAGAGCCATCCATGTAAGGCCCTTTAGACCTGTAGCCTCCCAGCTCCTGAGGTGCCAGTGCCATTGTCTTTTAAGTGCATGATTGAATAATATTCACTGGGAAGTCGTTGTGTTGCCTTGCCTTGTACCAATCCCTCTGCATGTTTTTAGGTACACAGCAAACAATTCATAACCTTTAAGTGCTTAGAAAACTTTAACAGCTCTAATTCTATTGCAGTCAAAATATTGCAATTATCCTCATCAAATCTTGCAATTTATATTTATTCCATCATTTTCATAGGCTTTGAAACAAAATGGACAATGATGGAGATTGGTTAAGACATGCTTTCTTCATTACAAAGGAATGGTTTAAACTTTGGTCTATATTTAAAATTAATACTCTAAAAGCAAACATTTCATACTGTTTTTTCAAGTATTTTAAACTTGTGATCATCAATTGTGACCATGTAATCAGTAGGTAGGTAACTACTTTCTAACTTGCAGTCTTCTGAATTTTCCATTTACCTTTATTCCTCCTCTTTCTCCTTTCAAAGAGCTTGCTGAAGTATATTATAGTGACAAAGGTGCTAAAATACACATTTAAAGAAAGTCAAAGAATAGGAACACTGCTTTAGAGTAAATGGTGTCCTGCTGGAATCTAAGAGCTGAGAAAACTGCATGGGTGTAGTATAAGTCAGGAATGCATGTCTGTTTTTCAATCATGATTGCTTTATTCCATCTGTAGCATGTGTAGGAAGCAAAAATGTCATTGTGTTATTTGATAAATACTGGTACAGTAAAGCAAGAGCAGTTCGCTGTGTCTTACTGACACACATGGATGTCATGGATGCCACACAAAGATCTTTCATGTCTTTCTTTGACTGGAGACCATTTTATTCTTGAGGTTTAAAATTACCATAGAATGGCTTAGGTTGGAAGGGTCCTCAAAGATCACCTGCTGCGATTTCCGTGCCATGGGCAAGAACAACTCTCAACTAGACTTAGCTACTCAAGGCCTCATCCAACCTGACCTTGAACACCCACACAGAAGAGGCAACCACAACCTCCCTGGGCAACCTATTCCAGAGTCTCACCACCCTCCTACTGAAGATCTTCTTCCCAAGATATCTAGTCTAACCCTACTCTCCCTCATCTTCAAACCCTTTCCCCTTATCCTATTGCTAGGCACCCTTATGTGAAGTTCTGCTCCAGCCTTCCTGTAGGATGTCTTCAGGTACTGGAAGGCAGCGCTAAGGTCCCTCCAACATCTCCAGGCTGAACAACCCCAGCTCCCTTAGCCTGTCCTCACAGCAGAAGTGTTCCAGCACTTGGATCATCCTTGTGGCTCTCCTCTTTTAACGACTCCACTTTCCAGAGGAACTTCATGCACCACCTGAGGAACACCATAAAGTGCCTTAAACTAAGGCTACAGCTTTCAAGATTGATCAGCAGTGAGGTACCTCTGTTTACAAAGGAGCTGTTCCTGCACAAGTTTAAATCTTTAGCATCTCCACTGTACAGAAGACAATGAGTTCTAATAAGTTAAATATTAATGCTGTGACCCGTGAAACGTTGTGCTTGAAATCTTCCTGGAACACTGTCCAAAAACGTGTCTCTAACCAGCAGATGTAGGTCACTGTTTTGCTTAGGTAAGATTTGTATTTATTTTATGTAGATAAAAATGATAAATACCGTTTAACCCAAGATTACTTTCTGCTTGCAAACCAAATTATATGGGAGGCCCAGGTTAAGGAAAACAAAACCAACCAACCACCAAAACCCCTTTCGGATCGGCTGGTGACGAGCAGACCTGAGCGCTGCGCTTCTGAGCGCCGCCGCAGGCACACGCTCCCTTCCCCACACCGCCACCTAGCGGTGCCCAGGAGCCCTGCTCGCGGTCGGGCACTGAAGTGCCACATTGTCAAATCTGTCACAGGGATCATCGCTCCCCGGCAGGTCCGCGACAGCTTCAAGTGAACATTCCTGCGTAAAAGGCGCTCTGGCTGCTCAGCTAATCACACTCGAAATCAACTACAACTGCAGTGATGAACACACAGAATCACAGAATTGGAAGTGATCTCAAAAGCTCATCCAGTCCAAGCCCCCTGCCAGAGCAGCAGCATCTAGAGCAGGTCACACAGGAACACATCCAGGTGGGTTTTGAATGTCTCCAGAGAAGCAGACTTTGCAGCTCCTCTAAGCAGCCTGCTCCAGGTCTCCAGCACACTCACAGTGACAAAGGTTTTCCCTCCCCATGGAACCTTCTCTGCTCCAGCTTGCACCCATTGCCCTGTATCCTGTCACTGGATATCACTGAGCAGAGCCTGGCTCTGTCCTCCTGACACTGTCCTTCACATATTTATCAACATGAATGGGGTCACCCCTCAGGTTCCTTCAAGCTAAAGAGCCCCAGCTCCCTCAGCCTGTCCTCACAGGGAGATGTTTCACTGCCTGCAGAATCTCTGTGGCTCTGAACTGGACTCTTTTGAGCATTTCCTCGAGGTCCCTATTGAACTGAGAGGCCCAGAACTGGACACAATATTCCAGATGTGGCTTCTCCAGGGCAGAGTATAGGGGGAGAAGAGCCTCACTGCCCCTACTAACCACATCCCTTCTAATACATCCCAGGCTGCCACAGGCCTTCTTAGCCCAGATGAGTCTATATTGCATTATTTTAATTTTTGTTATTGCCATATTATTCACCAGCTTGAAGTCACTGCAGAAAGAAAAACTATGCTAAAATCTTGAGTAATAAAGAATAGTTCTAGATGTATCTATTTTTTCAGAAGTGGAAGAAGTAAAGATCTGCACCTGCAAACAGCCAGAAACCCACAGAGCATGTAGGGAAGATTACCCACAGAGCACAGATCTGCAGTGAGAATTGGGAGTGGAGGATGGATGGATGGATGGATGGATGGATGGATGGATGGACTGACTTGCTGTGTGGAGGAAGGCACAGGCAATTGGATTTGACCAGCTGGGTGGAATTTGATGGATTAGCTTTGGCATATTTTCACATCAGTGAATGGAGTAACTATTGGGAAGCTACTGGGAAAAACAACACTGTTCCTGATGCTATCATTGTAGGCAGATAGAGCACAGTCCTATACAGTCTCCCTCTGTGTTTTTCTCCCTCTATTGTCCCCCCAGTTAGTTTTTTTGTGCCAGTGTGTGTCTTCCCATATCAGGATTGGCTGCCTTTTTTTTTTTGGTCTGAGCTCTTGGCATGCAAAGAGCAGTAATTACCCAATAGTATTGCTTGATGACTACCAGCAAGGGTGGGAGTTCCCTCTCTTGAACAATAAAAGTCCTTGTAGAGAAAAGCCCAACTAAACAAAACAAAATTATGTGTAAAAACAGGCAGCGCTGCCACAAAGCACTGTGCCAGCTAGAGAGTCTATATGGAGTATGAATAAGAGCCTGCTGTGTTCTAGTCCCATCTGCTTGTGAAAGATCTCATTCTATAAAGAGATAAGTGTTGATCTGTTCTGATCTCACACAAGTCTAGGCAAGATAACTTCTTTAGTTTCAATGAAGCTACTCCTAATTTACACTAAGAATGAGATCTGAAGTAGGCCCAGCAATTTGAGATGGCATGTTCAGACAGAACTGTTTTCTCCCAAATTCATCTTCAGAAAACTAAAAAAAAAAAAAAATCAAAAAAAACAACAACAACAACAAAAAACCAAAAAAACAAAAACCACCCCACCCACACCCCACATTTTTACCCAGCTCTCAATATCCAGCAATTTGAGTATCATTCACAACACCTCACAGTCAGACACATTTATGTGTAGCATAAGCTTGCAAGTCCTGTAGCATGAGCTAATATAGGATGATATGTGAGGGATTCAAGTATTCAGAAACAGAGGTCACCAAAGCAGCATGTGTCTGTACACACATTTACTCAGACTGAGCTGGCTATAAGAAGAGGAGCATCAGGAAAGTTTATTACTTTAGTCTAGTAATAAAGCTAAATATAAATAATTCTCCCTGGGCCAGGCTTTTTAGCTAGAAGAAAAGAAAGGGGAGTTTGGATCTGTGTTTGTTAAGAGTGGGTTTGATGAAAAGTTGTTTCAGAGACATGGAATCAAACTAACTACAGTGAACTGTACAGACTCAGCTCAAGAACTGTTCTGTCACAGGGAGAATCCCAACAACTCCGACACCTTCATCCTCACCCTACCAACCACTGCTCAGTTTTAGCAAGTCCGTATTTCTGAACTAGATGACATCTCTGTTACACTCATTGGTCTCTTCGGGTCAAGAGAAGCCTAAGGAAGCTATCCCAGGGAAGTTTAAGGTTGTTGCATGCATTCTGGGGTTTCCTACACCTGGGCTGCCAAGTCAGGAGCCTTTGTTAGCATTAGAAGTTTGGTCTGGGGCTTCTTGCGTGTTCTGCTTGTTTTGACTGTTCCCATTCCAGACAGGATTGAATAGGTCACAAGTATAGAGAATTATAGAACAAGATCCATAACTCAAGGGGTGTTTTAAGGCACTGGTGAGACAGAAAGCTTAAATCTAGGATACAAATAGATTTCTGTCTGCAGAGAGAACTAATCGCATGTGCTAAAGCTGCCAGCATCAGCGGTGAGTGGTACTGCAAATGAAGACAAAAATAACTTCAAACATTTTCAGACCCGCGCTGATTATTAATGTATGTTGTTCATCTGAGTAACATCGCTTCTGAAGCTGACATCTGGAATCCAAATAAACTACGTATCTAGGTTAGAGATGTGGGTTGGAGAACTTCATTGCATTGTATAATTTGTACATTATACAAGGCTCAACTTTAAACCTTCTTCCCTAACAACAACAACAACAAAAAATCTTATGAAGAGCTTTGGGGTTTTTGTTATGAGGATGTTTCATGGGAACAGTGAATTCTTATTTACATACCAACAATTACAAAAATTCAACCCATTTTAACAAAATAGCTTGACAACACTTCAGAATGTGCTTCTGCAATTGTGTATTTTCATTTCTAAATGGACATACAACTCATTTCCAAGAGTTGCAGAGTCACACCTTAGCTTGAGGCCTGTTTGTATTTTTGTGCAATTGTTCAACCCTGTAAATACCCATAAAATATTTCTAGAGTATCTTCAAAATATTAACTACTCAGAAAATATGCTAGCTGATAAATAAAAATAATTATTTAGTGCTCAGTGCTTTGTATTTTAGACTGATGAAAGTATTCATATCCGCCTTCACCAAGGTAGAACATGCTCTTTGACTAAGCATAATGCAACAAGGTCAGCTCCAAAGGTTTTGCTAGCTAAAATGGGATATGACTGAATCTCAGTTCCTAAGATTACGAGTTCCTGACATGACTACACTTCTGCTCCTGTTAACAGCTACATTTTTTTTCAATGCTCATAGAGCTGCTTATACTCAGCCTAACCAGAATTCAGAATACAGGCCTGATACAGTTAGAGGCTTTAATTACCTTCAGACTTGCAAAATTTACCTCATGCTTTCAGACTGACCTTGACAAACGAAGCCAACAAATCTACAATTACCCTTTAAAATGACATAGCCCTTGCCTGGGATGATTATGGAGCATTTCCTGTGGCACAAAATCAGGATCACTCTCACTCAGATGTGTGGGACCAGCAATCAATTCCTCCTCTCCCTAAGCCCTACCTTTCCTGAGAAGAGTTTAAATACCATGCTAGTTGGGGTCTGCCATCTGTGCACCATTGCCCTTACCATAGCTCTTCCCCTCAGAACCTTTCCCTCAAGATTAAAGCAGATGTGTCTTCAGAAAGGTCAGGAGTTTATAACCTTGGTGTTAAGTTGCATTAGCTTAAACTGAGTGGCTCCACTAGCAGGAACAGGGGGATGGGGCTATACTCCACCCCCCATAGTGGCACAGAGTGACAGCAAGCTAGATCCTATGTTCTACACCATGCTCAAGTCATGCTCACTGTATGACAGGAAAGGGTTGCCCGGGCTTTATGGGACTTGCAATATATTCTATAGTTCATGAAGTTCCCTGTTGTGAGTTTTTTGTGTCTCCTCCCCAGTCTCAGGGCTGGGGTTCACCCTTTTTGTCCTGGTTTGTGTGCAGTGGTGGTTTTGGCAGTTTGGTCTGCTGTGTAGTGGTCCCTTTTCTCCTGGGTTTTTGTTTTGTTTTCCCTTTGTGCAATCTGATATCCCAGCAACAGAGTAGTAAATTGTCCTTATCTCAACTGACATTTCAGCTTTCCTGCCTACTTTCCTCCTTGCCCACCCAGAGAAGGGAGGGGGGGAGGGGAAAGGAGAAAACCTCTCTGTTGTAGCTGGACTGCCAGGACTCAGCTGCCAGCTGAATTCAGGCCATGATCTGGGTGTATCTTTAGCTCAGGACTTACTTTTCAATAGCCACTCTCCCTAGCTCTTCTCTGAACTGCTTGTATGTTCAGTGGAACGAAAGGGACTTCATCCAAGGCAAGCAATTCCCTCCTCAGAGAGTTATGGATTGCACTGTGGAAATGTTGCCTGCTGTCCCACTGAAAGAGAGAATTACAGAACAACACCTACACTTTAGATGACCATTGTTACAGAAGACAAATATTTCAATTGATTCACAAACTCATCCAGGAGTCTGGAGAAGGCAGTCTTGGAGTCTCTGTGTCTACCCTTACAAATGTCTCTGAATGTAGCCAGTCATGCATTGCACAGAGAGCTTATGCACACTGAGACAGATCCACTTACCAGACTGAGGAACAGGTATCTATAGAGTTTAGACATGCAACAATTCATCATCTGACCTCATACCTGCCCCTTAAGGTAGTAACACTTCCCCTGGAAAGTTCACAAATGCCATTGTAGTTCTCTCAGGTACCATCAGTGTAGGATGCTCTTTAAGGTTTCTCCCCTTCTAGACTCTGGGGTGATAAGGCACAAATAAATCTGCACTTCACCTTCTGGATGGGAAGGACTCTTCTTCAGGCAGTTCTGCTTCTCTCATCACTGGAGACATTCAGCTTCATGAGTGCTGAAGAAGGACCAGGCACAGCACTCCATACTCATTTTGTACCACTCCTGATGAATATTTGGCTAAGGCAGCAGCCACTACTGTTTTTTCCATCCCATTTGTTCCAGGTAAACTCCTTCTCAGGTACCTACTGAGTTTGGAGTTTTATGCTGTTGGGGAAGGGCTGGTTGGTTGCTTAGGGTTTTTTCCTTCCTTAGATAAGTAGCTTAAAAGAAAAACCAACAACTTTAATATAGCATTGGCTGGTTCACATGGAAAAGCTGCTCCAGGTCCAGCTGGGCTTTCTGCTACAATTACCAACTGACACGAGCAAACAAAACCTGCTGATTTGGGATAAATGTCACATACCAAATATCACCTGGGCACACAGCAGCTTTGTTTCCTGTGTTTTTGAATACCCTTAGCAATAGAACGCAAGATGAAAGATCCAAAGCAGATTAATTCAGCAGGAAAATAATCTTTCATCACATTTCAAATGTATTTAGTCATTGTGCTTATGATGAGATTCTATTCAAGTGATAGATTTATTTCCATATCAAGCCTGCATTTCAAAACCTAGCTGCTCTTTTTACACCCCTTCTCTGTATTACTGCGAAGTTAATATTTTGATTTTAATAGGATTATTTTTATATCAGCAATTCCATTAAGTGTGTTTTGCTTCACTGGGCATCTGTCCAAGATCCCAGATAGCTCATCTCTAAAAAGTGACCTACATACTAAACTCAAAAGGGATACTGCCTCATATTTGCTGTTTGATCGATACACAATTTCTCTTGTGCACTTAATCCATTTTTTTCTGTACATAAAGATCATTCCAGTAATAATTCAGGCATAAAATTGTCCCTTATCTTAACCAAAAATGAAGTTGATGTTAACACTATTCATCATGCTTTCCTCTGTCCTAAATATCATCTTTACACAGTGCATAATAAATCCATGTAAGGTTTATTCTCTTAGTGTTTCAGCAGAAGTAGGCACGGCAATCAGATTTTTTCACATAATCTGCTATAAACTGATTCTTTCAGACTCTTTAGACTGGATGTAAATTTGAAATGTTGTATTTTCAAAATCTTTGCAGGGCACAGGAGCAGGGGAAGAAATGCTTTGGATGGAGCTTAAGTCTATTGCAAAACATCAGAGCACAGCTTGGACAATTTTATTGGGCAGTGGCATATTTTCCTACCTTCCAGTCTGAGCATGTGTCTTTATTTTACCTTGTACACTTGAAACAGCTCTCTGACATCTCTTAGTGTGAAGTGTGTATGAAAAAGATAACAAGTTCCCATGCCTCCTCTCCCCTCCAGTTTTCAAGCCGAACAGTGAGACCTCTGCTGTCAGTAAAAGAGCGCGGCTGCGTTCTCAGGCAAAAGCCCTTTCTGATTCTAGGGACGCTAACGGCAGATGCAGGGCTTAAGCATTTCCAGGGCTAAAATGTTGGCTAAGAAATGCAGTATTTATTCCTTTCCTTCTAGAAAGGCGGGGAGCAAGGGGGCACACGCTGGGAATAGAAGGGCTTTATCTGTGAAAGCAACCCATCTACTCAAACAGCAAAGAGCTGATGCTCAATGTTTTTTGAGCATAACATCTCTAACTTCAGGAATGCTTCAGTATGAGGAAGGGGGACAACCAGATCTAGCACTGGCCGAACCAGCTGCAGTGAAAACAGTTGGAACAGCAAACCAGCACTGTAAGCTTTGCAGTCAAGCACTGTGGTGAAAGTGGACACCAACTCTCTTCAGGCTGTCTCAGTCAGAACACAAACTTCTAAGAACTGCTTTAAACTGTTCTTAATGTACATTTATGACTGCAAATTGTATGCTGTTAGTAACTGATCTGTTACATTATAAATATTTAAATGAGTCCCTTACTCAGGAACAAGAGTTCTGAAACCATGTGTCTTCATTTGCCATAGAACTAGCCCATGAACTTACCATGTGAAAATCCACTCTTGTTCTAGACCCCGAGATCACCTCTCATCTCTTTGGCTAATTCTCTTGAATGAGGGAAAAAATCTGGTTGGGTGCTCAGTTCAGGCTTCACCAGAGCTACAGAAAATCTCCTGTGCAGTTCTGCACAGGGACAGTTGCTTGCAGAAACTATATATTCATGGTTGTGATGGGGAAAAATTAAATCTACCTAGCCTGAAAAATGAATTGTCTACATCACTCTGTCTTTTCCTGGTTTCTGTATTCCTATTCTTCACACCCTCTGCTTCCCCTCCTTTTCTATTTCCTTGTGCCTAAATTAAATTGCTTTATTCCCCTTTCCCTTCACACTATTTTGTTCCAAAAGCTATTTAAGGTTTTTACTATGTTTCATTTTTGTTACCGAGAACTGTACCTCAACAGCAGTATTTGTAATACCACTTTTAAGTGTTTAGAAAACATTCTATGATTATTTGAAATTATATAAATCAAGACTAAATAATTCTCCTTTTGCTTTTTATTAAGTGGGAGTATTGAGCAGGAAGACTATCAATTGCTAATTTGTCTTTTTTTTTTTTTTTTTCCCCCTGTTAGAAGGCTCCAAAATTACAAATCACTTATTACTAACTTATTAAGACAGGAAAAATAAAGTGTCTGTTCTCAGCAGCCACAGAACACATCATCTCCTTCCACCCTGCTATGCAAGAAATTCTCTACTTCTGAAACATCCTTGGGCTGCTTAATCAGTTTGGACATAAAGTGTAGAAATTTATCCTCCACAAGGTGTCACTGTAAAACAGCTGGAAAAAAATTGTCTTTCCCCTTGGAACTTAACCCAAAAGGTCAGCAATGACCAGCATTTCAAATTTAACAGTCAGCTACCAGACTCTCTGCTCAAAGCTGCTACAGTGCAACAGTTTTTTTCTTGTAAATAGTGTATTTCAAAACCAGCCTATTTTTAACCTCTTTGCCTAGGTGAAGTGTGCAAAATTATCAGCAAGTGTTTAAATCTGGGACAACATCCAGCAAGTATTTTATCAGGGCACATTCCATTGCCCTTTAGTCAAGTAGTGAAGAGGCAGAGGACAAGTTCAGACCCAGCAAGCTAGGTCTGCAAAGGATTTAAGCTTTTTAATAAAATACACTTTGTCTATAGAGTCCTTTTAAATAAATACAGTGTATTCCATAGAAATCTGAACATTCCCCCTAAAAATACAAATAGTTGTCAGCAAGAAAACTAAAGACACTTCGCGAGCTCACCTGCAATCTGTGAATTCTCTGGAATCTCATGGAACAGAATTCCAGTTTTCTTATACCTAACAAAACTTACATTGCAGATTCTCCTTTAGTATGTCCATGCCTTCTTTGGTGACTGTCTGTTTTCATGAACTTCTGAGAGACACATCTGCCAACTGCAATCAAAACTGATCATCAAGTTCAAAACTTATTGGAAGAAATCAGGCACAGGCACAGGTGAAGTAGCTGTACATGACAAAATACAGTAACGGAAGCTGGAAGCCTGTGCTCAGTATGGCAGAGCTCTGATCCTCTGATCCTTGCACAGACCAACAGGATACTTACACCAAAATAAAGAACAAAAAAGTCCAACGTGTAACCAGCCTGCTTGTGTTACTCTGCAGCATGACATCTTTCAAACACTTTGTCCACTCTGTCCCAATTTTTTTCCCCTGTTTATCTCTGGGCACATTTCATGTTAGGCCTACTTGTCGTAAGCATGCTTCAAGAAGCAAATTAATTAGTTCAGGCCTCAAATGGGAGAAACTGAAAAATATCTGCTTTGAAGAGCTCAGATTTTCCTTGCCCATTTGTGTCAAGAAGGCTGCAATTCCAGACCCACACATGGATCTTTGAGGTGTAGAAGCAGGTGTGTAAGGATTTGAGTGTTTTCATGTTTATATGGCAGCTGACAAAATTCTGAAAGATTTTCATTCATACAACCCAGATCTTTGAGAATCTAGTTCTTCGTAACAGATTTCATCAAGCAAAGCAGCTCAGGATGCATTAAACAAATATATTTGCAGTTCTCTCACTTCCATAAGAATTAATGGAAGATTGAGGCCTTGAGTGACCTGTTCTAGTGGGAGGTGTCCCTGCCTATGGCAGGGGGTTGGAACTGGATGATCTTTGAGGTCTCTTCCAACCTTACCATTCTATGATTCTATAAGATAGAATTGTGATAAATACCTTGCTGAAGGAAAAAAAAACCAAAAAACTGAAAAAAACAAAAGAAACCCAAACAAACAAGAAATAATAGTTACAAGAACTCCTTTAGAGGAAGCAGACTGGTCTGGTTACACAATTGTGCTGCTGCTTTTACCTGGTATGACACAGTCACATTTGAGAAATAATGAAAAAAAAAAGTATATTTATGCAAATGAGACCATTAAAAGCCTCATTCAAGGCCGTTTGTAAATTGTATTTTTGAAGTCACAAAGCAGAAACAATGACTTGGCTAGGTAAGCAGGTTTCTGAGTTGTGACATCTGTAGAGTTATAATTCCATTCACAAGATGTGTTAATCACACCCAATTCCACTATTGTGGCTATTAAAGGAAAGGAAAAAGCCTCAGCAGTTACCGTAACAAAGACACTTCCTTTACTGTTTTTTCCATTTAAGTCATACAGTAAACAATGAAGTTATTTTTCTCCCGGTCTCTGCACAGCATTCAGCTCTCACATTACCCTTTTTCCTTGTGGCACTATGTATGTGCATAACTTCTGCTTCAGAACTAGGCCTAACAAGCAAATTGCAAGAAGGAAGCTCTACCTTAGACAAACACAATAGAAAATGGGCCAGAAAAGATTTCTAAGAGACAGAAGAATAAACTGATTTTTGCTACCTGCTATTACAAGTCTGTATGAAGCATATCAAATTGCCCTACAAATTAATTAAGTCATTTTCTTCAGTTTTTAAATTAAGCAGATACTAGAATTAAGACCATTTCTAATAAAATAGTGGTTATCTCTCATCCAGAAGAGCCTCAACATGTCTTATAACAGAAAAAAAGTAGCCCCAGAACCAAACAAGCAACTAAATTAACCCACAACTCAGTATTTTATACAGCAGTGTCTACAACCAAAATGCAGCTACTTCTATCAGCTGCTTAACAGCTCAGCATTCAACGCATTCTTGTCATGCACCCACCCACTCACAGAACACCAAGCAGATAAACCAGAAAGTAACCTGTGGACAAAATCAAAATGGAGAAAGATCACATTTGATTTAGCTATTACACTGATGTCTGCAGGATAACAGTACAGATCAGGGATGGAAGGAAACCCTGGAGTGGTGCCAAGTGGAAGACAATAGAGCTTGCACTCCTTGGGACTGTATCAGTACAGGCAGAAACATCTACAATGATTCCTAGCAGAAAAATCCATGGGAACTGTCAATCGGCCGCCCCCACCACCCAAGAAACACACCCCAACAACCAAAAACAACCAAACAACAACCAACCCCCCCCAACAAACAGAAACAATCCCCCAAAGAAACCAAACCCACACCTACTCACACAATGTATTTATTTTAATCCCTTTTTTCCATGTTCATAACAGCTGGGGCTGTTTTACATAGTCAAAAGACAGTTCTGCCTGGACAGCCCAGAGATTTCCCTTTGGAATGCTGTTCCTCACACCATTTAGATGGGGAAGAAAACAGCTATGACTCAAAGCTGTACCTCTAGAGGAAGCTGACTGTTGCATTCCTCATTGCCCACAACTCTAGGAGGCTGAAGACATTTTTCAAGAGTCCATTTCCCCTGAGCTAAGTGATATACTATTTGAAAAACAAAACCCAAACTCCTCCAATATAGTCCTGTGTACATCTCCCTTTAAAGGCAGATCCTCTACCTATCTGTCTCAAAGAAATTTGCAAACAGTTTCATGATTTTAGCAAGAGAAAAGATTTTCATGACATAGGGATATGGTTTTCTTAGAGAAAAAACAAAAGAATTCACAATTATTTGAGACTTTCATTCTCGTACTGAAAAAAACAAAGGTCCTGGTTCAAACCAAAGCTTGGGCAGTGCTCAAATTATCTTGTAATAAACTCAGACTAATGTTTCTGTACTGAGAATAATACTGCATTTGAAAAGGCTTTTTTCCTGTGCCACAGCAAGCACTCTGCTTCACAAATCTGAACTGAAATCAGATACATGTGGAAATTATATTGGTATCCAAAGCTCACAGCTACGTTTTTATTAGACAAACAGGTACTTCCCAGCCTTGTCAAATCACAGTGGCACAGCCATCAAGTAAGATAATTAATACTGAACACCTCTTCAGTTGCTATTTGTACATTCTTAGCAACCTCTTTTCCTGAGGTATCAACAGCTTTTGTTTTTGTGGCATTAAAAAGGCATTTAAACCAAAAATACACACGTGCCACAAGACACAGCGTGGTTCTTTATCTAGTGGTCAAGAAGTTCTTTGGAAGGAGTATACAACCCAAAGCCTGTGCCTACTGAGAACCATAGTGGTAAAATGGGGAGAGAGGGCAAATCTTGGTACTCATATGAGCCACACCAGCCACCAGTCCTGTATTTCCTTAGGTCTGAGATAGACACATCACAGAGTGATCACCAAAATCAGCAGCTAGTTTGTGTGCTTCCACAGTACAATTCTAGATGATAATAGTTTTGAGAAAAGGGATGGATTTATCATTTACACAAAGAATGAGACACGAAGACACTCAAAAGGGACAGCTTTTCCAGGCACTGCCACTGAAGGCAATACTTGGAGCTCAGTGTCTGATCCACTGAGTAATTCTCTGCAAACAGATTGGTTAGCCTTTGGATGAACCAGAAGTAGCTACAAAGTGAAGAGAAAGACCAAATACAGAAAGTAGTTTCCTCTCTCCTACCAAAATGCATCCTCAGGAAAGGTATCAGTAACTGATTTTGATAAACCTCCTAGGATTTACCCTAAGAAGTTCAACACAATCATTATCATCTGACCTTTTCTTGTATTAACAGATCAAGTGGTGCTTTCCAGAATGACCAAACGCATGCCTAAAGCATTTGTTTTAGCACCCATTACTAACAAAGCACATGCACAAATAATCATTGAAGTAAAAAAGTAAAGCATTAATCAAAAGTTCTCAAAGTACTAACAAAGAAATTATTGTAGACTACAAAGGTATGAAACAGACAAGGACTCCTCCTATCAAATTTCTAACTAGACTTAGTACCAGATACTACTGGGAAGATAAAGAGACATTTATGCTGGAGAGACATCCACCATATGCCTCAGTTTCTTTCCAAATCCCTTGAGAGTCAGGAGCAATGCCTACCAGTAACAGAAAACAGATTCTGGTGACAAAGCCAGAACAAACTGATGGACACTTTTGTTGCAATCTAGAGGCTGCAACATGGACTTCCAGACTGTACTCATCCTCTCCAGCTCTAACGGTGCCTTTGATTTCTGCTGACTTTAGCACTCCAGATTTATTTTCCCTGTAAGCCAGGTATTTCAAAGTTTATTTTACTTTTATTCCATACCTGTAGCAGAACCTGTAGGCCCAAAAGGCAGCCCATTTCCTTTTTTCTCTCAACTGATGTTACTGCAAGAAGTCGTATTCTTACAAATGGGCTCACTTAGGTATGTAGCAGATTTTCAAAAGATTTGAGGAAGTTACTTTGTGTATCCAAGTAATTTTGGACAGCTAAAACAAGATTTAAAAAGAAAAAAAAAAAAAAAAACAAACCTACATACACACCCCCTGTCCTAACAGTGAAGATTGGGTTAAAAGTGAATTCACTTTGTAGTGAAGAAGCCTCAGTGACTTCAGCAATGGCATGATTCGCCCCTCCCCTGCTACACACACACTGCTCCCAGTAAAGCCAATTAAGTAGGAACTAAGCCTTTCTTCCACATCAGGAAGGCATTGGTGCTGCTAGTTCCAACAAAGCTCCCAAATACCCTGCTCATAGACTGTACTGGCCAACAAACAATTAGATCATTCCTGAATTAAAGAAAATACCCAGAAGCAGTTTTGCATAAGCACTATTTTCTTTCAAAGCACAATGGAAAGTTGGCACCTATTGCATTTACCAGCACTGTAATCTGCTTTAAGCATGGGTTTATTTTAAAAAGCTCCAGCTCTTGCCTATGGGCTATTCTGGAACCCTGTGAATCAGCAGGCAGTTACTGTTCACTGGAAAGCTTCCTTCTTTAAGTCACCTTTACTTCCTCTCAATGCTTTGCAGAGAGTGTGAAAAGAACTATACCATTGACCTTCAGTGACAACTGTCTACAACTGTCCAGAATATGAAGTATTCAGGATGCAGAATTGGATTTTGAGATATAGACCTCTAGTAACTCAAATATTGTACAGACAATAGAAAATTCAAATAAATGGCAGCCATATAACAAACAGCTTCTTTTAGATATTTACATTATACTTAGCATCACGCCAGGAGTTTAGTTTCCTTTGTCCTCTTCCAGATACTCAGGGGTTTTAAAGCATCTTGACTGTTTGGAGGAAATCAGACGCTACACAGGTTAAACAACATGGTTCTATTAAAAACTATCTTTAACCATGGCACTCAGTGACAGCAATACAATACTTTTGTTTTTTTCTCCACAAAGCAACTAATATAAAAATATGCCATAAAATCATCTGTAGACTAGTATGCTAATACATACATGTAATCATAACATTCTTTTATAAACTCTTTCCTGAGATACCTTGGGTTATTTGATTTTTCTTATATTACTGGTGCATTATCATTACAATTCATCTAAACCAACTGCAAAATATTTCATATGTGCAGGACGCTCAGCAACATGTAAAAAAGTAGTATGTAAAGGAACAGGTCTTAGAAATGATGCAGGTTTTTACTTCTTTTTTTTTTTTTTTTTTTTACATTTGGTTCCTTGGAGATGGAAAGGAGGAGCATGAAAAACCTAGAATTAGAGCTATGAATTGAAAAAAAGCAGGAAAGCATTTGAGGAATGTTAGGAGTTGGAATATAATATAAATGACACAGAGAAAACCGTAATTCGTGTTGGCCATGTATTGCCTTATAATGCAACTGGACATATTTTAGTCAGTTCACAGTATAATAAATATTTTTACTAATCTGTTTTGGAAGAGCAAATGTCTTTTAGGGTTTCAAGCTCCTCTATAAGTTTCTTGTTCTGAACTTCTAGCACTGCAACACGACTCTCCAGACATTTTATGTATTCTTTCTTCCGACGTCGACATGCTTTAGCAGCTTCCCTGCAAAAAGCAGAAGTAAAAAGTGCAAACAAAAAAGCCATTTGCATGCCATTAGAAAGCTCAGCAGAGTATGGAGACTAGGACAGAATTCCAAATTTTGGAATATCTCCCAAATCAGTCTGAAAACACTAAGCAAAACTGGGTTCCACAAGGGCCTCAAGTGTCTCTTTCTCAAGTTCATATGGCAATCTGTAGAATTGCTTCCTCTCATGCCTTGATTAAAGTTCATAATAAACAAGGTCCAAATGAAAGACAGTTATTCTGCTTTATGACAATAAAGATCTTTGAGGGCCTTGAGTTCCTCAATGAGAGTCTTGTTTTGGTTTTCAAGCACAGCCACACGATTTTCAAGACATTTGACATATTCCTTCTTCTTTCTGCGACATTCTCTGGCAGCTTCCCTGGAACCAATACAAGGCAAATGACTACAGGAACAGCCACAATACGGCAAACACTGGATACATGACATTACCTGCAACCCCTGCAGCTCCACAGTAACAACAACCACCACCAACAACTGTTGGATTGCACAAACAGAACAGCAAGTCACAGCCATAAGCAAGAACATGGTCAAAAAACAATTCAAGCCAACTAGAACTTAAAACAAATTCAGCATCAACAAACATGGAATCGTCACGTAGAGGAATTGAGGAAAAGTGAGTAAATGATAATGTACTGACTTGAATCATACTGAACATGAAAGCTGAAAGCCAAATTTCTTCTTCCAGTCACATTCCATTTTGTGTATTTATTAGAGTATTATCTTCTGCAACCACAATCTTAAAATCAGACCCAAAGAATTTCCTTTCAGAAAATACAAGCATAACACTGTTCTCTTCAGATAAAAGCCAGATGCCAATCTTACAACCTGCTGTAACTTTTTTACCCTAAAATTTAAATCCAAACAAATACAATTTAATAGCATTTAAAAACTGCACACCTGGGCACATTTCAGCCACGTGTTTGGATTTTGCTGCTGGCAAACTGCAGTCTGGAGCCATTCTCACAGCTCCACTCAACATTCTGCTACACTGAAGCTAAATAATTTGGGGAATATTTTCAGAAGCATGTGACTGAACAAGCATTCAATTCCAGAAGAAATTTTACAAGTACTGAGAGTCCACTCCTTTAATATTTTGAAACATGACAAACTGTCAAATTATGAGAGTGCAACCCTCCAACAAGTTATATGAGAGTTAGCATAGTGGTTAGTTTTAAAACTGGGGAGTGAAGAAACAAAAGAAAGCAAACCAATGCAGTGATCCTCGTAAGTAATTTAAAATAAAGGACAGGCATGAGAGCAAAGCAATACCATTAGTTCAATCATAAGGGGCTAGTCAGTGTGTTAGAGATCTGCACAGCAGACTCTTTCTCCATTCATCTGCCACTGATAGTAGATACACATTTGTTTTTAAAAAGGAGTCTCCTAAGAACAGCAAGAAGCATGCACAGAGAGACACTGGCATTTACAGCACACACTCAAGTTCAGGCCAACTAATTAAAAACTATGCAGCCACCTCACACAATATGCCTCACAAAATGACAGGGGCACTGCACAATAACTTATCTCAGTAGCCAAGCCTTTAGTGAAGTCTATAATTATCATTCCAAACTAGAATAAGTCCCCTTCACAGCATCATTAAAGGACAGCTGCTAATGAGATCCTCAGATCTTTCCTAACCAGTTCTTTGTTTCAAAATGAACAAATCCACACTGGCATTTTTTACTGTCAGTTGCAGGGGGGGAAGTAATTCAACAGTAAGGATACCTCCAGATCATCATGAAAATTATCAGAAGGGGACAACATTAACACTGATTTCTGAATTGCTATGATATTTAGAACTAAAAATCCACAGCAATAAGGTGAATTAACAACCAATAGTCAATGCACTAAGGATAACCAATTTCTTGCCTTCCCTTTGGCATCCCAGGCAGTGTAAGAGAACTGCACTACAATGCTGTTAAGAGAACTTCACTGTGTTTGGGGTTGGGGGGATTTTTGGCACACTGTTAATTGTTACGTAGTCTTACCTATTTTTCAAGAGCCTCAGCTCTCTCTTGCGTGTTGCCTCTTCCGCCAGTTGCTGAGGGCTATGCAGAGTCCCTGGTGAAGTTGCCATTACCACTCCCTGAGGTAAGTTAGTAGTTGGAGTTCGAATCTGGTAAGCTGGCATGTCTCCAGTGGCAGCTGTGTAAAACAATTGGATTTTAAACTTCATGGTGAAAAAGAACCATGCAAAAGTTTCTTTGAAAAGAAGACATTTTTGTTGATGAGTTACTCAGGATTCCTGACACATAAAATACTTTACAGGCCTGTTATGTCACAACTGTGTTTGTTATCTTACTGGTGTTTATTTCAACACTGTAAATAAGTTATCTAGGTTGCTCCAGCATGTGGCTCCACTAGGCAGCCAGCCTGTGAAAGCTTCCACATGAGTCTTTTCAGACAACATAGGAAAAGCTGTTTTAGAAGCACTGTCAAAACATTCACATTTATTTCCTGTTTGTGCAATCCCATGACAAGATGATCCTGCTGCTGCAGCCACTGAAGCTCATATATTGCCCCTGTCCTTCAGAAATCACCTTGCTTCAGAAGTCAATCTTCTCCTCCCTCTCTGTGATCACAACAGTACCAGCTTTACTGCCTGTCTACCCTTCACAGCAGCTGTTAGGCAACCTTTGGAAAACCAGTGAGAGCTGCTACTGCCAAAAGGAACAGACAACTTCTGATGGTGAACAGAAGTATGTTCCTTGAGCAAGAGGATATAGGATAGGATAGAATAGGATGCTGCAGCATTAGCAGGTGAGAGGAGGTAGTGGCTGCACAGGAAGTGGTGTAGCTGCACAGTACATTGGAATGTAAAAGTTTACTTGTGTCTGACATAGGAAAAAGAAATAATTTTTTTTTTAAATGAGAATCAAACATGAAAATGTATCACTCTTCAAATTAAAAGCTAGTGTTTACCTATTCATAGAATCATAGAATGTTAGGGATTGGAAGAGACCTCTGGAGATCAAGTCCAACCACCCTGCCAGAGGAGGATCACCTAGGGCAGGTCACGCAGGAATACATCCAGACAGGTTTTGAAAGCCTCCAGAGAAGGAGACTCCACAACCTCTCTGGGCACCCTGCTTCAGTGCTCCGTTACCCTTATAACAAAGAAGTTTTTCCTCATGTTGAAGTGGAACTTCCTGTGTTCCAGTTTGCATCCATTGCCTCTTGTCCTATCACAAGGCACCATTGAAAAGAGACTGGCCCCTCCTTCTTGACACCCAAGCTTCAGATACTTGTAAACATTCATAAGACCCTCCCTCAGTCTTCTCCAGAATTTTCCA
Organism: Ramphastos sulfuratus; assembly: GCA_013399055.1. Taxonomy (NCBI): domain Eukaryota; kingdom Metazoa; phylum Chordata; class Aves; order Piciformes; family Ramphastidae; genus Ramphastos; species Ramphastos sulfuratus. The sequence goes on along the minus strand of WBNM01018131.1, from coordinate 162,708 downwards.
TTCTTCTTTATATTACCAGAAAACAAAACTTTACATTTTGCCATTAAAGCAGCTGAATATAAAAGATAAAAATTCAGGATCTGTTATGTTAGACTTGATTTATAGTTTAATTCTTTAAATCAATATTCAAATAGTGGAAGAACTTAACTTGTGTGTTTAAACCTCAGCCAGCAACTAAGTGCCATACAACCACTTTCTCACTCCCCAGTGGGTGGGATGGAGGATGGAATCGTAAGAGGAAAGGTGAGAAACTCACGGGCTGAGATCAGAACAGCTTAACAATTTAAATTATAAAAGTATTGGGGTTTTATATTTCTATTTTAATGGAGAAAATTATATTACAGGCTGTGAAAAAGCAAACAATGGTGATGTCTACTTCACTCGTAGGCTTGCTGAGATGTATAAGAACAAGAACACATACATAAATAAGACACTCTCTCATGGAGAAAAGAAAGTATAATAAAAGAGAAAGAGATAAAAGCCAGGAAAATCAAGTGATGCGAATGAAAAACAATAGCTCACCACCAACTGACCAATGTCCAGTCTGTTCCAGAGCAGCAGCCCACCCCGAGTTAGCTTTCCCCCTAGTTTATATGCTGAGCATGATGTCATATGGCATGGAATATCCCTTTGGCCAGTTGGGATCAGCTGTCCTGGCTGTGTCCCCTCCCAGCTTCTTGTGCACCCCCAGTCTCCGTGCTGGAAGGGCAGCATGAGAAGCTGTAAAATGTTTAACAGCGTAAGCACTGCTCAGCACAAAAACATCAGTGTGTTATCAACATCATTTTCATTCTAAATACACATCACAGCACTGGGAAGAAAATTAACTCTATCCCAGCCAAAAGCAGGACAAACTGGAACAACAAAATACAGAGAACATCACTTTGAGGAGCCTGACAGAGCAGTAAAAGAGCAGTCAGTCAACTAGATGGGGGAGGAAAACAAAACCTACGCTTAATACAAAATTCTCTATTATTCTAATTAAGTAAATGCAAGTGCTTCATTAATTAAATACAAAAAATACAAGCAAGCAACATTTAGACTACAATTCTACAGCCATGTCTTGAAATCATTATCAGCTTAAACACTTTGCTCCTCCCCCTTCTCTCAGTCCCCCGGGTAAGTGTTCATGGAATTACAAGATGAACTGGACCAGTGAACTGACCTGGGCTGGATAATCCCCTGGGTATGGGGGAGGGAGAAAGAAATCAGCCTAGGACAGCGCTGTGAGCACTAGCAGGCAGCCACTGTGAACACTGGGCTCTGTCTTCTTTTACATCTATGAGAGAATTACTTAACCCTTTCCTTAAGTTCTCCACACCTCTTAGCAGTCCCAGTTATGCAAGTGGGAAAATACTTCAATTGACTATTTAGAAACTCTTCAGGCTCACCTTTGTGCTGGCCATATCATATACAATTTATGGACTTCATGGTAAGAACTACCTTTTTCATTCTTTCACCATAGGTAAAGAGAGACATTATTTTACTTTGCATTAGGTACACTGAATTAGAAATCCAAGTGAACAACTCTGTAGATCAAGTCACAAGGAATAACCTATAACCCAGGTCACCTCAGCCTGGCAAAACCAACTGCTTTGTTGTCTTTGTTTGATTTACACTCAGATGTTTTTGGAACAGGATTTACTGGTGCTGTTAAAAGGACTGTGTGATAATGTACCTGCAACTTGGCTTAACAAAAGCCTGTCCCTATCTCAGCTGGGATCAGCAAACACCACTGTAAGTAACAACAGGCTGCATTAACAGTTTGACAGAGTTCCAGTAGTGCCTTTTCCTGCCTAACAGCTGGCTTACTTATAAACCTACTCGTGACAAATGGCCACTTTGGTGGTAGAGAGTTTGTAAACTCAGACTCTGCAGTTAAAAAACAAACCAAACCAAACAATCCAACCAAACCACCACACATACACATAAAGCAAGCAAAAAAATAATAAAACAAAGCCCAAACCCCAACTCCCTAGCACTGACCCTAGTATCTTTCAATTGTGCTTTACAATACATTACTGCAAATCAAATACTACGAAGTCTACAAATTTAGCTTTTTTTTGCTTGTCTGTTTTGTCACAATATCTCACAAAGTGACAAGAAAATGATGTTTCCCCTGAAAAAGATACTGGGAAAGATTAAATATGCTTTATGGACTGGGGAATAAAATACTCTTGCATTTCATCATCTGAGACAGAAGACCTACACACCTTGATCCAGACTGACAAACCTCTACTGCAGTTTCCAGTGAAACTCCATGGAGTCTTAAAGTCAATCCTAATATATCAGAGACAGGATTGAGACAAAGAAACAAACCTGCAGATGCTGCATTTCCCTAACACCTTGCTCTAGGTAATCTTTTATTTTTCTTTCTCTCCCTAAAAGAAAAAAAAAAATTAAAAATCCCTAACATTCTGAAGCTTTAAGTTCAGACTTACAAAAAAGAAATTTTTCCACAGGAAGACAAACTGAACCAACCAACACACTAACAAACAAGCAAAAAATCCTAAAACATCATATTCTGACAAGTACAATCCTGTAAATTAAGCTCTGAGAAAGTAAAACAAAACAAACTCAACCAAACAAAAAAATCAACTACCTTGTATCAGCACCCTTGGAAAAAAAGTAACTTGCTGAACACTAGAGAGCATCCCTGCACTTGAGTTCTTCCAGTGACTATCCAGAATTAAAAAAAGCCTGCTGCATGCTATGTATTAGTACATCTGTTCTCCCCTTCTGACAGTCATAATGATGGCACTAGATTATCAAAGGGTTTTTATCTTCCCCACTAAACTGGCTAAGCAAGGCATGAATCATTATCCCTTTGAGCATTAAATTAAAAAAAAAAAAAAATCAAAACATCGACTTCGAGAAGATGCTTATCTCTGGATTAATGAAACGATGTGTACCAGCAATGAGTAGCAGCACGTAGGAACCGGCTGTGAACTGGTTAACAGCACAGATTCGCCGGAGGCAATTGACGAAGCAGAAAGGAACTGACTAAATCGCAGCATGACTTGGAGCTGACGTCAATGTGTATCTTGTTTGGAGTTTAACTTTTCCAGTTCCCTGCTGCAACACGATTCCAGGAAATCTAGTGACGTCAGCCTTTTGAACTCAATTAGCTGAGGAACAGACCATTTTCACAGTGGAGGAGAAAACAAGCAGAAGCAGGCATTACAATACTTGAAATGATTGCCCTCTCTCATTTGTTTGCATTCGGTATTTTCTTCAATAATGAAAGCAGAGGGTTTATTTACACTGCTGAAACAATGCACACCTTTCCCTCACAGCCATGCTTTAGCCTATTTTAGCTATCAAATCTGAAGTGTGTAGTGCTAAACAAAAAAGCAGAATCCCTTCTATGAAATATAAACCAATTCTAAACATAGTAACATACAGGACTATCTCCACAATAAAGAAGGATTTAAAAGAAGAGTGGAGGGGTTTTTTTTCAGTAAAATGCTGCATCAAATATTTAAGATTAGTTATGTGAAATGATCTGTTCAAGAATTCATGCACTAATTTCCAACCACCTCTCCCCCCTTTATTAAACTGTTAAAATTGCCCTGAAATCCTACACTGCCTACATAGAACTAGAATCAGCTGTATCACCCTGGAAAAATGAAAGAGTTACAGCAACAGGTTCAAAATAAAATTTCACAAAGTACTGTTTAGACATCCAAAAATTCAGCGTAAAAGACAACACAAATTTTACCTGTTTCATCTCCTGTTACAGCCATGATCAGCTCCTGCACACACGACTCTCCTGTTCCTCTACCAGAGCTCAGCATGAACTGTTCCAAACTAGCAAGCATGTGCAGGATTACAAGCAAGAGCACTGACATCACAGTGACCTCACTTGCTTACCACTGTCATTAATATGCTCTGTCACTGGAACAGCTCGCTGAAACTGCAGCCCAAAGAACTTCTTTTTCAAGTAAAGCTTTTTTTTTTTTTTTTCCCTCTTCCATATTTCTATAAAGCCTAGCTTTGTTCTTTCTCTTTGAATTATTCATAAAGCTACAGAAAGCACTGCCCATAAAGCTGGCTGTAAACCAAGACCTGAAGATTCATAGCACTGACTGACAGAAATTAAAATGTGAATCTGAATGATAAAGTCCTGATGGGATAGAAAACAGGGAAATTTAAGAAAGGAGTGCAACTGTTTTCATTGGAGCAGTTCCAAGCAAAGGCAGAACACTGTTGGATAGACATGCAAGACAGGAAAGCATAATAAGCTGTAACAAAAAGTAAATTAAAGGCTAAAAGCTCCTTGCTTTAGGGGAGGAAACCCACAACCCACTCATTTAATTTCAGTTAAAAGCTTCAGAAAAGATTGAAGAAAGCTCTAAAGTAAGTCAACCTAAAGGTAGTGATTTCAAATGCTGTAACAGACAGAACACTAATTCTGAGCGAGGGCTACCTCCCCTTTTCCAAAGCAAGTCCAGGAGATGTAGGTGACAGTTTTAAAAACTTTAAAAAAAAAAAAAAATTAATCTCAGCTCTAACAGAGTTACTTCTTCTTTACATCAAGTTAAACAATCAGTTTCAGATCAACAGTCCAGGCACTGCTCTGTATGTAGGGCATAAAAAAAACTTTTAAGGCTTTCGCTGTAATAAACAAATCCAGACTGGTAATCTGTCAGATGTAAAAGTATGCCAAGGACACCAGTAAGAGAAGCATCAATGCAAAAAGGGAGTGTCCTATGATTACAAGACCACTTCAGGATCACAGGAATAGAAGACTAGAACTGAAGAAAACAGGAGATTCAAGTCACAGCTGTCAAATATCACTGACCATGTTATGAAAACACACATAGATATCAACAGAATTATTTTTTATACAAATTCTCTATACTCATTGTCACTAATAATTAAACACTTGCTTTCTACTTCATCTAGGGGAAAAAACCCTTAACCTATATCAGGAAACTGCCAGGATGTCAGAACCATCTCTTATTTTGCCTATGAATGCAAACTTGTAGCAAATGAAATATCAATTAGATCAATACATTTAATGCTTTTATATTCATCCTTTTGCCCTATCACAGATTATCATCAAATACCAAGCACTGGGTTTATGTGATGCCATCCATTACTACATGAGCTTCATGAACATNCTGCCAACCTTACCATTCTATGATTCTGTATGTGCTATCTGAAAGATTCTGAAACAGAACTTTTCTGCCTAGAACTGCTAATCAGGTTGGGTTTTTTTCTTTCTTTTTACTTGAATTTACTTATAAAAATATACAGAAATGAGAAAATTACAAACAAAACCTTAAACTAACCAAACAAAAAAATGTAGTAGACTAATAAAACATACCTTGAACAACAACTTGGCTTCCAGGAAGAAAAAACTGTTGTGTTCCATCAGGTGACTGTCCTGCATATTGCACAATGGTAGCACCTGGTTGAGGAGCTCCTGAATTTGTCATTGCTAATGTCTGTAGTCCATGGACACCATCAGAGGGTGGATTAGAAATCTGGATTGTACCACCTTGAGTTATTGTAACTAAATATAAGCATAAAAAAATAGTAGTTAAGCAACAGAAGGAAATATGGGCTATGCTGAAAAGCACATCTTCCTTTTTAGAATAAACATTAACTGATAGACTCCTGATCGTCTCCTTGCTTAAAGATCAACTGCACAATAAATCTTACAGAATGTTAATACTGCTTTCCACAAGTATAAATCCTTCTGTGTAGTACATGCCACATGCAGAACAGATGAAAAGCAGTGTTCCACGTGTTTTATCTTTATGTATCCAGATATAAACCCTCAAAAAATAGTTTTAATGTGAGAAAAGAAAATAAAACAATAATGACTATATACTAGAAGTGATCTGTTGAAATTGCCAAATCCCAGCAGCTGAATTAGCTTCTTCTGGTGGAAAATGAGGGATTCCTCTCATGCTGAATGTAGCACAGAGCCCTGTTTGCAATACTGGAATAGGGTTCAACATGGACCTCCACTTCTACCCTTGCAATGAGAAACAACTCTTGCATGGTTAGGCCAAAGCAGGTTTGTAGTCAGATCGGGCTACAAGACTCACACAGAAAACACTGCCTTATGCAAAACAATCCATTTTCCTTACAGAAAGGCAATATATTGATAGAGGTAACCACCAAAGGCACTATCTAGCTGGTCATGCCTGCCAGCCTGTCTGCTTCCATAAGCCAAAGCCAAGAAGTTCTGAGGAAAAACATATTTGAAAACCATGGCAACATACTGTTTTGGACAATAAAAAGTAAGCCAAGAACAGCTATCACTGCTGCTAACAGAAAAAAAATCATCTTTGTTTTTCAGAAAAATTAGTTATCAAGCCCCTCCAAAAGTAGTCATCCCAGACATTCAGACACCAACCTACAGTCAAAATTATCTTTTCAACTAAATTGCCATTCCTATGCAGGAACAGAGAGAACAGTAGAGAAAATGAGCACTCAGCAATTGCCATATATCTGCTTTAAAGCAGAGCACAGTACAGATGGCTGCAGTGACACGGCAAGGCCAGTTCTTTATTGCCATGGACACAGTACTAGTTCAATGCATAAACTGCTGGATACCTGTGTAAGAGAACCCATGAACCAATTTTGGCCAAGAATAGAAGAGTACTCAGATACAATAATGATAAGCAGAAGTAAAGAGCTATTGTCAGGAGATGTGAAGATAAAACAGATAATGTGTAGTGACCTACATGATATCCAGACTGAAATCAACACAGGAGATGCTGCACTCCCACACAATGTTCCTGGGTTTAGCTAACAGCACTTCCTGAAGATCCAGGCAGCCATCAGGATGGCTGCTCAGGAATGCTGCAGATCTGTGCCTAAAGTCAACAGTCAAGCTAAGCTCTCTTGTAAATTACAAATTAAGAGCCCCTCTACTACAAGGAGATGACCATCCTTGCTGCCACTTGCTACCAACTTTTCCTGACCATAATTAGAGAGAACACAGAGACTTCACTGAAGCAAAAAATGTGCAATATTTAAACTTAGAGAGCTGAACATAAAAAAAAAATAAATAAAACCAAATTAATTAATAAAATTGCTAAGGAAAAAAAACTTCCAGGGAGATAAAGCTCTCAAAATTTTTATGCCAGAATTAGGAAAGTCCATGAAAGCTGACATTGCATCTTGAAGCAATGCCTCATTACAGCTGAGAACTTATCTAATAAGGTAAATTATCTTTAAGTACACAGCAGATGTTTTAGGCTGTACCTTATTCAGGAAAAAGCGAGCATAAAACTGAAACTGTGTATGCCTGGCTCATGCAAAAACCAAGTTTAAATTAAGGTAAATGAGGTTTAATTACATTTTGGTGGACTTTTAATTCAAGCACATTGTTGGTGATGCTCTCTGCTGTTTGATTTTTCAGAAGTAAACATCTGATTGAACAAGAAAGCTAAACCCATGAATTTCCAGATTCTTTTATAGTGACTTCCCTGTCACTATGATTTATAGCTATGTTCAAATTAAAACATTCTCAGTTAAGAATCACCTCCTGCAAGACGCTGCTAGAAAAAGTACAGCTCTGCTTTCCTAGAGGAACCTACCATTAAGAAACCTAGACTCCTAATTTCTTAGAAATCTGAAAAGTTTGAGGACTCACTAGAACACAGTATAGACACTACAGTACTTCTTTACAAGCCTCAAAACTGTAGTTTTTAGGAAAACCTAACCTCCCACACCCCAGGCCAAAAACAATAACTGAAGAAACCTAACTCAGTCAAGAATACCTGACAGGTTCTGTAGCAGATAACTAATTCTACAGAGTTGTAATCATGCCAAAAGAGCACTTCAGATGCTGGGTATCATGAAGCAAACATTTCTTTATGTCTATACATTACATAAAGAGAAAAAAAAAAACTGGTTTAGAAGTCCAAGCAAAATTACTTGCTATGCTGAAGGGGCAGATAATTTCTGCTTCCTCAGAATTGCTAATTAATCACACAAATTAAAAATAAGTGAAGAATTCTAAGAATGACTAGAATGCAACTAGAAAGCCATTCCAGCCTCTTTTATGTGTCACTGTAACGTTTTAACAAACTTCCTCTGTTCCTGTTTCAGGAAAAAAAAAAAAAAACACACACTTCTTTTGCAATTTTCCTGTCACTGTATCAAAGAAGAAATATCTGCATTTCAATGTGCCTATCACACAAAAAGACACCAAAAAAACTAATTGTAGGAGCAAAGCTTTATCCAACCCATAATTGAAAAGGGAGTTATTAGAAAGTTATCCTTTAGATGATAATATGAATAAGCACAAAGAAGCCACAGGGAGCATATTTTAACATAAATGCAGGAATAAAATCCACCAAATTTATAGAATGTAGCTGTGGATTTAATTTTTAACTTGCATTTGGATGAAGTGTAAAACATTGGAGACCATGGTTTAGGTTAGTTTTGTGATTAAAGTGTTGACACTTGACAAGTGGAGAGGAAGAGAAATAGCTCTTTTAAGAAAAAAACCAAAATACAAAGTTAAGAAATAATTTCATACTCCAAGCTTACACTTTGAAACTGTCTCCCTGTCATTTCACGCAATGAACAACACCAATACACTTCAAATGGCAGTAATTAGGAGCTGCAATGATTTGTAATGCTGAACATTCACCTAAATGTCAGCAGTTTTCATTTCACTGGAGCCTCACCTCCACATTTTTCATGCATAGCATGCTGTTCTAGAAAGATTCAATGTGGCACCCAATATACAAGAAACAGACTAAAATTCTCTAATGACCATTGCTAGGAAAAAATAAATCTAAAATTTGAAAGATTTTGAAACACAGAAGCTCTCATTCTTCACCCAAATCCAACATCTCCACTTCACTGTGGAACTCTTAGAAACAAAGTTGCTCCTCTCTATGTTTTGTAACATCAGAAAATATCTTTGCAAACATACTGTATTGCCCTGTGCTAGAATGATACAGGCTGGTTGGGACGGTCATTGCAGAAACACCAGAAGCTGCTCCTTCATCTTCTGACTTTTCTTCTTCTTCAATCCTTGGTACTGCAGGAGCATCTGACGAGAGTTCATTCAGAATTTTCCTGAAAAAGAGTGTAAGTAATTTTATATATCTGAAATTCCATACCCATGAGAAAACTAAACCACTGGCTTTTATCAGACAGCTTTGCTGTAATATAAAAACTGCTTTTAAAAAACAGCAAAACCAAACCAAAAAGTCCTTACCGGTATGAAGGTCTTCTTGAAAGTATTTCCCTGCGTTTTTGAGAATCAGTGACCCCTTCAGATTCAGCAGATTCATCTGCAACTGATGCTACCTGAAACAGCAAAAATTCTGAAATTCATAACTTCACTTTTTAAAAAGATAGCAACAGAATAAAAGATTTGTTCAAATTTCTTCCATGTTTGTATACAGGAAGTTTGTGCACTTATTTATCACTCTCGTGCGGACCGCGGATTTCTTTTTCTAAAGCAAATCACAAATTCTGAGGTTAGGAGCACAGAGTCACTTAGATGGCATCTTCCATTTCAAAAAGAAAACAATCAAAATAATCTAGGGTGTTTTGGTTTTTTTTTTTTGAGAATTACACCTAGGAAAAAAAGCACTGAAGACAGAAGATTTTTTGAAATAAAAATTACTACACAATTTAATTAGCTTTTAAAGTGAATTTAAGCATTTAAAATACATAGTACTGCACTAATGCACCTTAAATACAAAAGGTACTAAAACAACTTAAATAACAGAATACAAAAGCCTCTTCACAACCACACCAGAGCTATTTATAAGTTTACTTAAATGTGCACATTTATTAGACTTCTCAATACTATCCATAAACACAAACATATTGATTAACAATACTCTTCAAGTTTTAGAACTGCCTTACAAGACCACAATGTCTTACTTTCTTAGACCTTTATCAGGAGTATTTTCACAGCTTTTTTTTAAAATTACCCAAGATGACATCAAGGCCTGGAGATGAATCACCCTCTTTACCAGCAATTGTCTTCTTACACAGAACTGAAAGTGATTACTGAACAAGGAAAATGCTATTTTCTTGATTCATTTAACTATTCACAACTATTGGTGTATAAGATTTCCAAACAAAGACAGAGCAGACTGTAGCTTCAAACTAAGCACTGTGTTAAGCTAACAGTGAACAAACAAGTGACTAGAAGTGTTTGACCAGCGTTTGACCTTGGTGCAGTGGAGGCTTCCCTGCAGCTTGGGGAAGATAAAAGAGAGAGGGTCTACAACTTACGCAGCTGCCAGGTCTGAGTGCTTGGTGCTAAATACAAAAGTCTCTATGACCTTAATGGAAAATGACTGCTGGAAGGTTATGGGCCTGGATCACCCCAACTCAGATCTATAAAACTACACCTTCGACGAACTACAGGTTATCACAGAATGAAATTGTCTCTTCCCTTATTTTACTACATTCCCATTCTGTATAAATATTTAATGAAGCCTCATTTGGCTGGGTAATACATAGGAAATGTCATTAAAACTTTATGCCTACCTAACTTAGAAAAAAAGAAAAAGACCACATAGAAATAGAGAGGTCAATGTCTACAGAGGCATGGCTCCAAAGCAGACTTCAGAGGTGACTGGCAGATATGAGAGCTTCAAGCAGTCTGTATTCATCCTTTTGCAGGATAGACCAATGCTGTCTAGCAAAGAGACCTTCTGAAAAGCATCTCTCTCCAGTACTCTGTAGTGATCTGCTTGTGGATCAACCTTCAAGCCTCTGGCATAAATTTTATAAAATAAGACATTACCACCTAGTTGAAAGCCTGGGCACCCCACCTCAAAAACAGAACTCTCACTCTGCAAGAGAGGAAAAAAAAAAAAAAAAAAAAAAAA
>WBNM01018131.1:105654-151428 GCA_013399055.1 Ramphastos sulfuratus | reverse complement strand
AAAAAAAAAAAAAAAAAAAAAAAGAAAAAAAAAGGAAAAAAAAAGAAAAAAAAAAAAAAAAAAGAGGAAAAAAAAAGGAGAGGGGAAAAAAAAAAAAAAGCAAGCTTTCACCAGGACAAACAGCAGGGAAAAAAAAATATTAGTGTCTTTAAACCTTCCCATTCCACTAAGGGTTACCAATAGCTACTAGGGTTTGTTGAAAGAGCCAAAGAAATCAGTCACATTTGAGGAAGAAGGTAAGGAAATCACAAGATGATTTAAATATTTTTACATCGAAGGAGAAGTTTTCCACAAGAAATTTTTTAAAGTTCTAATTTGCATCAAGACAAAGAGAAAAAAAAATGTTTCTGCTTGTTCTAATAGCAAGCAACTGCAGTCGCAGTGCCAGCCAATGGGGAAAATAAAGAAGAAATGCCATTTTTTTCCCTGGATGTCATTCAGGCTTCAACTCTACCACAATGCTCTACAATTAATCAAATATAAAGTCCAGTTCAGGTTAGCCTGACAATACCTGATACATTATGAAATTCAAATAATCTGAACTTCAAGCAAACCAATAAGGAATATGATATAGATAAGGATTTTTTCCCCCCTCAAAAAGCAACAGCATTACATGTCAACATTTTGAATACCTTCCAGTTTAAAAGCAGCAGGTGTTTAAGGGAGAGGTCATGCAAGCTTGAACATCAAAACATCAACCTTCTGCATATATTTTTTTTCCCTAATAAATGATATAATTTCCCAAGTTCTCCAATGCCTTATAGAGATAGGCTATCAAGTTAAAGCCAAGTGATCTGGGGGAAATGCCATGTGGCAGGATAAAGGACTTAAGAGGCTCATGGAAGAGCTGAATGACCTCTGTAATGGACTCTCTACAGCATCTTCGAGCCTTCCTTGTAGAGTCACCTTATTTGCCACTAGCATGCTTAAATGAAATCAAAGTAAAACCCTGGAACTAACTAGTCCATATTAATCAGGACTCAGCTTTCCTGCCTCTGCTCCTCTGGCAAAGGAAAGACAGCCAGAGGTCACTCAGTATGACGAATAATCAACTTCCACTCCCCTAAGACAACACAGTAGCAGCTGGCAAGAAATTCCAGAGAAATTCCTCCTCCTGAGCTTTGGGGCAAAAACTCTGGTTTTGCATATGTGACCTGGTTATATTGGCTTTAGAAAAGCAACAACTGCAAATGACTGCATCATGCTTATCTGATAAAGTTAATTTTGGTAAATTACAGATAGAAAGAATTCCACTAAAAATCTGTCTGGTTTGGATACTCTGGCTTCAAGTTTGACCAAACCCAAGTCTTTTGATATCTACTGCACCTGCTTCAATTGTGATCTAATGTTTCAAAACTAGGTCCCAGTCTCATCATCTACACCTACTGTTCATAAATAAAATATTAAATATCTGCCCATGGCTTTATTCTTTTCCCCTAATCTAAGATAATCCTTTTTTAATTATTATAGCTCCTAAGACATCTCCAGCATTAAAGGTAGCTTCTCAAGAAGACTGACAATGCACAGCTTTTCCTGAACTTGTCACAATGACTGCAGGTGAAACAGTTCACACATAACAGGCACAAAGCCTTTCTTAAAAGAGATAAAAATTCAACTTGTAAAAACCAATCCAACTGACATTTCTGAATCAGATTTTAAGAAACTAGAGCAAAGTATTCCTAGATATAAGAAATCCACCAACGGGAGATCAGGTAATTTCCAAAACACTCCCAGGTTCCTCTCTCTAGTGTTTTTCACTGTTTGAAACCTCTGAAAACTCTTAAGCATTTTACATGAGTCCCTGGTTTCTAACATCAGCAACTCTAAACACGTAAAGTTTTGCAAAATAAAAGTTTATTTTGAGGCTGCCCTTATTTTTGGTCTTTATATATCCACTCCCACAAAAAACATTACCAGATGCTGTAACAGGGCCTGCTAAAAACAAGAAGGAATGATTTGACTATAACATGTTTGCTTCCATTACATCCAGATGCTCTCCAAAAATAAAGTATGAGGTAACATGCAGACTTAGGAGTTCATAGTCTTATTAGAAACATTATGTGAAGAGAATTCAACAAAGCAGAAAAACTGCAAGACACACTGAAGTAAGGCCACATTATTACACAACCCCGTTGTTGCGCAAGTTCAGGGTTCCAAGACACAATATCTTAAAAGATAAACAGGAAGCATTAAAGAATTGCCACACAATGCTTGTAGAGCTGCTACTGGTTGGCAGTTTGCCACCTTCTCCCCCTCCCCACTTCCTGTACCATAAATCTTGCAGCACTGGTAGGAATTAAGAAGAATGGAAGATGCGGTTGGGGGGAAAGAGGCACCAAATGTTAATGAAAATATAACAATAAAAGAGCTAACCTGAACAGCTTGCATATGTGGTGACTGAATGACTGAGGGCTGTGTGGCTTGAATGACACCCTGGGCATGAACAGTTTCACCAGAAGGCAACTGCACTACAGTTAGAGCTGGAGATCTTCTTCCAGCAGCTACAGAAACCTGCAAAAATTACAATCATCACGTTTCAGTAACATGCCTTAAGATGTCAGAAAATGCTTTTTAGAATTGATATTATTAAAAGAAACTTATTTTGATTCCATGTCTAAAAGAGTTTAGATGTATGCAACTATCACTTTCCAAATGGCATGGACAGCTTCAAAATGCCCCATAGCAAACTGTCAATGTGTTTGGCTTGTTGGGTTTTTTCTTCTTCAGAGACTACATATTTCCTTTTTAATTAAAAACAACCCTAAGATATTACACACTAAACCTGCTGTCCACTAGCATGAAGGTTAGGAAGAACCTCAAGCAGTGTAACAAAAAAAAAATTCCAGTATTCACAGAAGTGATTTGTTGCTGCAACAACAAACAGGGCAGAATGTTCTTAGGAAAAAAAAAATAACCAGAACTGATTTGGTCTTGTTTTGTTTGCTAAGCAAGTTTAGTTTGAACTTATGCTTTTCAGCCTCATGCCTCAGGACACAGTAATTTTTCAGATAGGAAAAAAAATATTTTAAAACCCCTAATACATAGATTTTTAAATTGTTTTAGAATGATATAATGCTTTGGATTGGAAGGGAACTTTAAAATTCACCTAGTCAAAACTCTCTGCAGTGAGCAGGGGCATCTTCAACTAAAGCAAGCTTCACTGTTTCCAGGGTGGAGCTTCACCACTTTTCTGGACAACTTGTTTTACCACTCTTGTTGCAAAAAAACTTCTTAATTAATTATTTTAGACTCTTGATAAGGAAGAAGTTTGTTTTGGTTTTTTTTTTAATTTTTCTGTATTTACACAGAAGGTTTCTTTAATTTCAAATATTAAAGTAGCTTTCATTCCTGATCCATAATCTATTGCTTTTCTAGGAAACATTACTTTCTTGAGGCAAGAGAAAAGCTTCAACTACTATTAAGATGCAATACTATCAAAAAGACCACATGTTGGCTCAAATTACCTTAAAGAACAATGTTTCTAGGAAACGGAGACAGGACCTTGTCAACACTCACAGTATAGCTGTTCAATTGTTATAGGAAACTGAACCACTTTTCAGGAAACAGAACAATTGAGAGTATTTCTAGCCCCTAAATGGGAACAACCTTTCCTTAAGTGGCATTGCACAGCAATCCATAAATAGCAGATACAAACATTTCCCCCCATCTCTAAAACAAACATTATTATCAGAAATGTCAGATATTTGAGACTGAGATCTAGGAAGTCTTGGAGATCTGCAATGATCTATTTTGTGTCAAAGCTGACATCACCCTAAATCCAAGCTTCAAGGAGAGGGCAGGGAGCAGTCAAAGTGCTTACAAAGTGTGCTGATTTCCAAAACATTACAGAGACAATTTCATCAAACCTATCTATTTATTGATGTCTCTGTAAGAGCTGCAATCTGATACAATACTCTGTGCATCAGAAAGAACTTTGAGTACAACACACACACAAAACAGTACAAGGTGAACAGTTCAAGTTTGGTTTTAGTACACAATGGTTCAGGCACATACAATCAAGAAGTAATCCAGTACTCAAGATTAAGAAACACTACATTAATTGAAAAGCTCATTATTGGGTATAACCATATTGGGTATAACCACACTCAGCTAATACTCTTTTAGACTAAAGTTTGCAACATCACAAGAGAAATTGTTTTGTTTCCACTAATTCAGATATCAGATTAGAGGAGGGTGTGGGGGTGTAGAGTTGAGGGAAGAAGAGATGGTATTATTTTAAAACTGGATCAAGCCAAAAGTGATTTGTTTGTTCATTTATATCTATTATGAACAGCTCAATTTGACTCTTTGCTGAGTTTCCACAAATATCAGAAGATTACACAATGTGTGGTCTATGAACTTTCAAATCTCAGTGATTCTTTTGTATTTGGCTTGTTTCCTATAACTAAGACTGAAGGAAATCTTTCCAACTTCATATTCTGCATCTCTTTAATATATATTACAAACTATTAAAGCAATTTCTATTCACATTTCCCTTTGCATTGTTTCCAAATTGAATATTCCCATGTCAGTTGAAATCCTAGAACCTTTTGATGCTATCATGCATAGACACTGACTGAAACAGACATAGTGAAAAAATTACTTTCTGACATCATGATGAGCAATGCCACCTTCAGTATCATTACTTCAAGGGCTATCTGACATGACAACTGAAAACAATCCACGTAATCAACTCAGGAAAATGGGAGTGTGAAGGGAAGCTTAACACATTCAGCATGTGGTATTAAGTTAGTCCCTGGCAATGGCAGAGACTTCAGATGTTCTAACGTCATTTTGGGTTCTATCCCCTTAGGTATGTAACGATCAAGTCTAATAGCTTCAACAAATATAAAAGACACATTCTGTCATAGCAGTGTGGTTCTGTATTTTACATGTTTGGAAATGTAAGTGCTCCTTCTTCCAAGAGAAGAGAGATAAGTACCCTGCAGAAATGATTGTGAACTGTTTTCATACTGAGGCATGCACTCTTTCAGAGAAACAAGTTATGTATCAGTTATCAGACTTCAAGATGCATTACCCATCTGAACAAGTATACTGTAGATGTACGCACCCAGGGTCAGGTAACTTTTCCCTATAGAGTACTACAGAGGTTACCTTCACATCCAAGCCCTCATAACTCAGGCACTACTCATATGAAGTGTGCAGTGCACAACTCCATCTGATTTCTGTCCCTGATGGACAATCTAAATACTGCAATGACTCGATAAGTAAAACAGTACTTCTGGGAAAGGGATTAATTCCTTATCCAAGTTTCCGAGCTTCCCATTCCACACTAACAAAAGCAGACAAGATGTCCCATACGAGGACCCTGCTTAACGCAGCCGTTAACCTCAACGTCCATCCCAAACCCTCACCATGACAACGCGTCTCACCTTCCGAGCCTGCCAGGTAGGAACGTAAGGTAAGGAAGTCCTACTCATTGTACAGCAAAGAAATGTCACAACAAGGCCTTTCAGCAATAAGCTTTCCGTCAGGGGCCTTTTTACAAAAAAAGTGCCGTGGCAGTTGTGCCTCGGAGCGTGAGGACATGGGCGCAGGCAGGCGGCAGCGCGGCCTGGAGGCGCTCGAGGTGCCAGGCACGTCCGGCAGAAGCCTCGCGACTCGGCCTTTTCCTTACAGCGCAGCGTAACTGCAGCGTAACTGCATCCACCTCCCGGACAGCCCAGGAGAGGGGCGCTGACTCCAGCAGCTCTGACAGGTCCGAGCCAGCGCTCTAGGCCATCTGATCAGAAAGAGGGGCTCTCATATCCGGAGCCTTCACACCGGAGTGCCAGAGTTTCATTTTGACCGAGATTGATCAGTCCTTTAGAATTCCTGGGTTTAATGGAAAGACCCGAGGCCTGCCCAGTACGGCTGAACCGTCACATAATGTACTCGGCATTAAATGCAGATAAACATGAAAAGTTCCCTAGAGACCCAGCAGAAGCCCTCCTACAGCATCAGTGACAGTTTAGTCTCTTTATCAACATTAAAAATTCAAGTTACAGAATTTCTTCAGAGAGTATTGTACATCCAATAGACTAAACATCTGAATCATTGTGAAGTTCAAAATGAAAAAAATAACTAGTTAAACTATCAAAGAAAGAAGGAATGAGAGGCTGAAATCAACAGAGCAAAACAAATACAATTTTTGGTTTCATGCTCCATTCTTAAAGAAAAAAAAAATCCCAGACAAACAGTATTCCCAGAGCTGCAGGTATCAAAACTGCCACAAATGCCCATTATGTAACAAAACTAACAAATAAGCATTCATAAATATTTTGCAGTCTACTTTGTGTCTGAAGACCTAACAAAAAATGGCTACACTTACACATAATGTAAACCAAGTATCTAACGTGCCAGATACATTCCCTCAAATCTTACCAAGTAACTTCAGATGATGAAGAAATTCTCCAAGATGCTTTTTCAAGTCAGTTTCTTTGTTTCTCAAAGGGGTTCTGAAGATCCTTCTACGGGGTCTACACAGCTTCTTGAAGCCACAAATCTTAGTACTGGCAAGCACTGAATATTTCAGTGCATATTTGTAATGTTTGATAATTATTACTATGTCATGTTTTATTCATTACCTACCAAAGAAGAACCCAGGTATGACTACCATAGAGAACATTTAAAGTATATTTTCAGAACTCCAGACACAGTGGATACACAGAGATGAAACAAAACAAGCATACATAAAAAAAGTACTTGCAGGAAGACAAAACACAACCTGTAACTGTAATAAAAATATAGTTACAAAAATTGTAACTGAAAGAACCATGGTTGGGTTTATTGATTTTTTATTTTTGTAACACGAGTCTTCCACATACATGTGCTTTAGCTCTATGTTCTTGATCTTGCAGCCACCTCAAGTCTTTAAGACCCTGTTCCCATCTCAGGAACAAACATAATCACCATCAAAAAGTGAAAAAAGTGTCTAATGATCAGCCTGAAAAGCCTTGTCTGAAAGTGTTTCCTTTTAACAGGCCCAACATTATATTAGCTCTTTGGCAAATACCACTGACATAGTTTCCAGTATACTTTTGCTAACTTTTTCTTATTTAGTAAGAAGACTTCTAGAACATGAGTACTCCAAACAAACTGAAGTTAACACTCACTTCTGAGTATTACTTTACTGATTCTTCTCCTCTTTCCGCATTGCGACTTACCTCAGATCCTGGGGAAATATGACTTTGGCCTGGCTGGGTCTTAAGGTGACCAGCATCTCCTTCTGGCACAGTATGTACTGCATTGTCATCCTGTTGAGATTCAACCATTTCCATGGTCATCTGTCTACAAGTAAGGACATATACATGTAAATGATGCAGCACAGGGAGGGAGGTGTATCAAGCACCTAGAAGAAAGAAGTATGATAGAATCATAGAATGGCAAGGTTGGAAGGACACCTCAAGGATCATCCAGTTCCAACCCCCTGTAATGCCAGGCAATTTTATATTTGGAACAGACAGGTAAGAGAATATAAACAGATTTCTGTCAAAATTTCAGGTGAACTGAAGTCCCTTTTCCCCAGTTCCTCCATATTAAAACATGCATCCACACAGCCAGAAGCAGTAACACAAGTATTTTGGAAAGCCACAGGAGAGGCAGTTCTGGAAATGGTTCTCAGAGAATGGACAAGCTCAGAGTCCCAGGGTCTCAGCGAGGCTGGGAGTGCAGTGCTGCAGAGCAGCCCACCAGCACTACCAGCAGCAGATCACTTGTGCCTCAAGTCTTGCGCTGGACAAGGCTCAAGTTGACCACCAGCCACATGCTGCCACAATGCTGGTGAGCCATCTTGAGATACCAATCCCCAGCTGGGATCTGTGCTTGAACTGTGTGCAAATCACTCACAGTTCAAGGCCACAACTCTTCACATGTTGCAGGTCTAAATGTAGGGTAAGTTTCATGAATAAACACTTCCTGACTGCCAATTTAAACAACAAGTTTAAATTTCCCAGAGAACATCTCCAGATATAACTGCTATATAAAACCACAATTACCTGATGGTTGCTTTTTCTTATTTCTGGCCATACTGAGTCATAGGCAGAAAGTGTGTGTTTTAAAACAAGAGCTTGAATCTCTTCAGCTCCCTTTCTCTCCTACCAAACCCTGCACTGAAGGTGCAACATCAAACAGGTGATGTCATGAACACTACCATAGCAACGCCTCACTTTACAAACAACACAGACACCATAGGGTCAGGCAGAGCTAGGAAGGATGCCCTGCAGGCACACTCCCACCAACACTATACTTCCACAAGGAAGATGATATAGTTGTGGGGTTTAAAAGACAGAAAATCTGTTTTCCTCAAATTGAGTTACTGTAACTAGGGAATCACAAACCTGTCTGCACTCAGTTGTTCAGCTAGCTCAACTGGTTGACAGTTACTGTAGTTTCTTCTCAGGTCTTACACTGAGAGATGAAAGAGACAGGGAAAGAAGTCTGCTATGCACCTGACTCTGAGGTCCTACATATTAAAAAATATCTACATTAATTCAAATTAAATGCAAATAAAACTCCTTTCACAGACATTATTTTACATAATATTTCATAATCTTCAAGGAGAATAAATATTTTTTTTTTAAATCACCCTTTTTGCCTGGAATAAAGGCATGAAAACATATAAAGGCATCCAGTTAAATGAGGCAGAGAAATGCTTTTCTCACTTGTACTCTTCCAATGGTATTCTACTGACCAGACTCAACAGTACTACAGCTTGTGGTAGTCAAATTATATGTGATTCAAGACTTTATGGGTGAACATTAGCATTTCTGTTACATGCTCTAGACCAGTATCGACTCACACTACATTCCCATCTTTAGGAAGCGATTGCAATGAATATAGTCAGTACCTATGCATTACTTAATCTTCCTTGGTGTGTGAAGTGTTCTGAAGCTTATGGAGACGTTCTTACATGTACTAGATAGAGCTTTCATAATTGAGACTCTATGGATGGTCCTAATTTACTAAGGAGGAACAGACTTTATTATTCTTATATGTGGCTCAGATGAACTACTGCTGGGGAAAAAAAAGTACTTTTATTCTCACTGAGTGTGTTACATAGAAATTTTAACTGTAAAGAGGTATTCTTCATGCTGTAAAAAACAAAGTTTAGTTTCTAAACTTTATCCTTATTCCTCACTGATTGCAGAACACTACAAATAATTTATTTTTACTACTTTGAGTATCAGGATTTTTCTACTGAAGTCTTTTCTTCTGCTGTGCTCCATTAACTAAGTTAGCAAATAGCTACGAAAAGAGCATCAGCACAGCAGAATATCTGGAAAGAATTATTGCTCCTATTGTACAAGACACAGTAAAGGGTTGTATTTTTGTATTGCCCCTGTTACATTAGAAAAAAAAAAATCAGCAAGTATTACATATGTCAGGGAAATGACAAATATAATTCTTCGGACATACACTAAAATCCCAGGGATTCAGATACATTTTCCATCTACAGTTGTGTATAATTTGACTCCTAGTACAAATGTTTATCTTGTACTGTTTTTAAGTAGTCCAAATTTTTAAACCAATAAACAAGTTATACCTCTCCCCTCCCATATAAAGGGGCAAAAAATAGCTTTTCATAGTATAGGCAAAGACACCTGCTTCTTCCTACAAAAGAAATCTTCAGGATCTTGCAGGAGGTTTAATTGTTAACTAGGTCATCACATTTCATTATGTATTAGCACGTTTACTATAGGTAGTGTACAATAGGTCAGCAGCAGATAAACACTGACTAAGATGTATATAGCGCACTTCAAATGCTTCTTCAGTTGCTAGCAGCAGCATCCCTGACAGAACAATACTGACAGCATCAGCTAAAAGAATATTTTGCCCAGGTGACCTAGAAAATTGTAACTTACAGCTAAAGGTGAGAAGCTTTCATATTTGTGTCCATACGTAAAGGATGAAGGACACCTTCCCTATCAAGATGTGTTCTTGTGCAAGAGCACAAAAGAATCCTTTCATTTTCCACCCCGTACTGCTGATTTACTATTATATCACTGAATTTACATTTAAGGCCTGCTGGTGACATTGAACATTTTTAAGAAAATTGGTACAGTATTTCCACAACTGGAAATGTATGGCTGTCTAATTAAATACCCAGAGACATTTTAAAGGCAACTTCTTTATTTCAATGACAATTTATACATCTGAGACTGTTCACAAAGTTGGCTTATTACAAAGGAAATGGTAAGAGGCTAAGAAATAGGTTTCAGCCCTTGCTCAAAATCTTTGAAGGCTTTTATTCAGAGAACTTACCAAAAAAGCAAGGATGTGAATTTACAAACATGTGTTTTACACTTGCTGGTGACCCCATGGTGAGCGTAGAACCTCTCAGAATGTACTAGTTTCTGAAGAGCATTATGTTTTCAAGTACGAAGTATATAATCTGCTTCACTACACTGCTTTTGAAGCACACCAGCTGGCAAGGTAGTCACAGACTTCAGCCAGGTGAAATGAGTGCCAGGGCAACAGACCAGATGCTGAAAGCATAGTCTTTCTAAGTTTCCACTATTAGCAAACGCTACATTTCTTGTGTCTCCTAAACTCTTGTGTCTTTGTTTTCTTCTTAGAATATCTTAACAAAATCCTCAAAAGGTATTTTAAAAACCAAACCAGTCATTACTGCAAGCACAAGCATACTACTCGTCACTATGCATCTGCTACCTCGATAATCCGGAGAAAACAGTGCCGAGTCTGCTGTGAAGAGAATGCATGGCCCCCCTGTTAGATGTGTACAACCAGACCCTGAATAGGTAAGAAGATCGTTTAACTACGCCTGTGGAATCGTTTAACTGCCTCAAGGCGTGCTACTCCACTCTGCATCAAGACAGAGACACGGTAGTGACGGATACAAGCAAAACCTCCAAACTTTAAGCACGACCTAAGGGTCACACAGCCCGCAGTGATCCTCTCCCGCTTGGGTCATGTCCTGACTCGGAAAACCCTTTGGAAAAAGATGTGAACAGGCCTCCCGGGCTTCAGAGAAAACGTTACGAGGCACCACGACCTATCCCCCCAAACAGTCAGCGCTCCCCGATCCCCCAGGCCACGCCGGGGGCAGCGGAGGTGCACCCAGGAACCTGCCGCCCGGGGCCCTGTGACCACAGCAGCAAAGCGCGCTGCCCCAACCCCTCCCTCGCCGGACCGTCGGCAAGCGAGTAACACTGGTCTCCCTCCCGAGCCTCTCCCCTTTGGAAGGGTCCAAGCAGCTCCCTGCCAGGGCCCGGCGGGCACCTCCGCATCCGGGCTACAAAGGAACAGTACGCCCCGCACGCCTCTTTCTCGGGCTGCAGAGACGCCTCGGGGCCGGTCGACAGAACCGTGCCGGGCAGGCAGGCCCTTCGCGGGCCTCCCTGAACCAGAGCGCGCTCCCGGCCGCCAGCGGGGACGCGCCTCCGCCCCGTCCTGCGCGTTCCCGGCGGCAGAGGGTGAGCCGAGCAGCACAGCGCCCCCCTTCCCTGCTCTCCCCTCTGTCGCTGCCCGGGCTAGCCGCTGCCCTCCGCGCTCCCCCGCTCCAGGCCCGCAGGGGGTCGGGCTGCGCGCACACGTGTCCCCGCCCCCTCCCGCACTCACCCGCCGCCCTGTACGTGCTGCCCCCGTCACAGGGGGTGGGGGGGATTGGGCCGGGCGGAGCCGCACGTCGGCTTCACGTCAGCGCTGATGCAGCCGCGCCGCCGCGGGGGCGCTGAGGAAATGGCGTCTACGGCGACTCCCAGTCTCAGCGGCCGCGGAAGGAGGCGGAGCCGGACCTCAGAAGGTGCCACCGATTGGCTATGCGGCGCCCAGCGGCCGTCGCGCTGACCAATTACCGCCGCGGGGCTGCCGGCAGCGCTTCTCATTGGCTTCAGGGCAGAACGGTGTGGGGGGAGAGGCGGGGGTAACCGCGGGCTGTGGACGGGCGCGCTCCGCAGGCTTGTGCTGATGGTGTGAAGCCTGGTAACGGCTCGGGCTGTCGGGTTGACTGTGGCTCGGGTCACGGCGCGCTCGGCCCCACGCCCCGGTGGTGTTTGTACTAAAGGTGCGCGATAGCAGGGGTGTGGTGCTGGCCGGTCGCTGTGCCGGTCAGGCTTCGCCGATAAGGACGGCTGGTTGGGCGGCGCTGGCCGTCGGTGGAACAAGCTGACACTTTTCCCCTGGAAAGGGGCTGCAGCACAAACCGCTGGCGTCCTTTTGGCGGTGCCAGAATAGTGAGGTACAGGGAAAGTAGCTGAGGGAGTGACAGGCAGCGGGACAGGGATCCCGCCGAGCTGCTGTTTACGGCTTGTGTTCCAGTTCTTCGATTTACGAAACACACATCCCTTACATCAACTATGCCTAATACTGCTTCGTTTTCCTTTTGAAGTATTACATCGTATTTTGTATCTGGCTACATAAACCAGAAGTTGCCATGACGGGGAGCTGTTACGTGCGTGTTTGCTTCCTTGCTCACTGCCACAGGATGCGTTCAAATGTCATGAGTCACGTTTGGTTCGCGCTGTATATGAGAGCATTTCTTCTTCTGGGAAGTATAAATGCCACCGCCTCGTTTAAAATAACATTAAAATGCTGTAAATGCTTGGGTCCTCAACTCCTTTAGTAGTGCTCTTTTACCAGCAGCTATCTTATTGCTGCTCAGTGTTTTACAAAGTAGTGTCAGAAGGCAGCATGCTTCAGTATATTTTAGATTACATGCTTACACTTGCATTCTGAAGTTGCATGTTTTTTACCCATTTTTACGGGATTTTTATTTTGGTTGGTTGGTTTGTTTCATCATTTTCTGTGAGAAACTGGTAAATAGTGACCCAAGAATGAAAATCCTGTCCACGTCACAGGACTCTTTGTGACTGAAGAATTGGAGGATGTGTGTGTCAGGATTGGTAATAAATCACTAGGGGTCAAATATTGAGTCTTACAGAATGAAGAGAACTCAGGTACTGGTTTCCTGCATTTAAAAAAGCCTAAGAACTCTTATCTCTGACTTAGTGAAAGATGAATGATATTTATTTGCAATGTAGTTTGCATTTGTTAATTTGCCTCACAGAAGACATTTAACAACTATCAAAATCTCAGTCTAGTGCAAATAACACAAAATATTTAACATCAGTATTAGTTATGCAAGTTTTCACTTTTCATCTTACTTTGTTGAAATACTGAATAACACTCCCTTCCTGTTTTGAGTTCTGCTTCCCTCCTTTTATTTGTCACATATATTTTATGTGTCTTTCCAGAGTTTTACAGAGGAGTTTCTCTTTCCACAATGAATAGCCTTCTGCTTTGACTGCTAACCTAGTAAGTACAATATTGTTATGCCCATTCATCACAAGACATGATTTACTAGAAAACCTCTGGTGAATTATAAAACATTGCACAGAATAAGAAGAAAATCAAATGAACAGGCAAGTGTAAAACATCTGGGAATACCTGCTGTGAAGCCTTCGGGGTGGGGGGGAACTGCTTAATATACTCAATGTCAAGGGTTGAGTTGAATCTGCTGCTGGTATTCAACACAATGCTGCCATCGTGCCAGCTTCAAAATGAACATGGTGGCTGGAGCAAAGCATCATGGGGCTTGTAGTTCAGATGGCAACATGAGAGGCTTCTTGTGCTGGCTTTGGGCGTTTGGCTTTTCCACTGGGTGGGCTGCTGTGTGTTTGGGTAGGGGGAACTGTTTTTATTGCTGGCTTCTACTGCTGCTTCTGCATTTTGCTGTGCTGTTCTGCCAACAGGCTAAGGTCACCGTGCATTGGATCATTGCCCATAAAACTCTTTACCTCAACTCTTCATCTCAACCCAGAGGGTTTTGTTTTTATGTTACTTTCCCTCCTGTCTGTGTAGGTGGAGCAAGGCTTGTAAGAGCAGGCTGTGTTAACGCAGGACACTCAAAAAGCCAAAAGTAGCAGTTGTGCTGCTAGTAGCAACTCAAAAATACTTTTGAAGGTAGAATTATTATTACAGTCAAGAAGAAATTTCTCACCGTAGCAAATTACTTGTAAACAAGATGAAAATTTCCATGGGACTCTCACAGCATGGATAAGGAAAAGCTTTTAAAAAAACTTATTTTCTATTAGTTCTCAAGTAAGTCATTGGCAGCTTTCAAGTGTTTAACTAAATATTTATTACTATTTGTACCTCTTCTCTCTGATACTTTACTGAAGTGCTGATAATTTAATGGCAAGGCTGGGGCACTCTGTGAGCTGATGCCAAAATTACATTTGCTACAAAAGTGCATCACTTTAACTGTAATGGTTCTAATGAAATTAGTTTCCTTCCCTCATATAAACCAATTTAATTTCAGTGTCAAGACTGAAAGCAATCCATAAGAAGACCACCCAGATCAGAGTTCTTTATGATTGCATAATTTACATGAGATGGTTCTAAACGTTAGTTTGAAACACAGGCACTTTGCTGCTGTCAGAATGACTACCTACCTCATCTTTTCTCCCTAACCTGAAATACCCAACCTGATGCTACGTGCTGGAGATTCAAACAAGTATCAAGGATACAGAAATAGATACTTTTAAATTGCTTTGTAAAGAGATCTTAAAAGTGTAGCTCAAAGAGACTCAATCCACCTTGTCTCTGGCATCTAATTCCCAGCCAGTCAGTTACATTAAGAGCAGTGCTTGGGCAACCCAGAACCCTGTATGGGTTACACACCATGGATATGTAATTCAAGTTAGGTACAATGTTATCAAGAAAGAAAGTTTCCTTCAGCCTGGACCAGTTCCTAATTCTGGCCCAGGGCACCATCAGACACAGGGAAGCATGACCTGAACCAGGGCGGGTGATAAATGAGCAGGGAACTGGAACAACTTCAGTTGATTCTGACATTAAAAGAAATGTCACTGTTTTCACAACTTATTTTGTAAGTGTGGTGAAAGTCAGAAGTAACCAATGCTTCCAAAAGCTTTTACTGTTTTGATACCTCACATATAAAACTATGTTATATCTGAAGAGTCCTCTAAATGGAATTGTTTAGATTCAGAGTTACCTTATTAAACAAGATTTATAACTCATTGATCTTTAAATACAACTTCTAAATATACTATTTTACTTAATAATGTTACAAAACAATTTTATTTCTTATTTTTCTCTGAAAACACAGGAAAGTTACCTAGAGTTGCTCACACATACAGATAATTTAACTGCTAACTTACAACGATGTGAAGATAAGTTGATGCCTCTTCTTCATAGTTAAGGAAAAAAATACATTTGTGAGGTTTGTGGGTTTTTGTTTTGGTTTGGTTTGGTTTGGGTTTGGTTTTTTTTTTTTTTTAAGCCGCCTTAGGTCCTGGGAAAGGACAGAACAAATCTGTCTATGCAGCTGGTGGCTAACTAATAAAGTTGTCTGGGACAGCTCAATTTCTGCTTATTTTCTTATTTAATGAACAAAAAGAATGTAGATTTTGTTAGTCTCACTGTAGAGTGTTCAAGTTGATACCATTAAGGTGCTGTTTTTTCATCTGCGCAGCAGTTCTGCCATCTATTGGACACGATTGCAATGAGCTGGCACTTCTTATCAAGAATCAAAGGAGTTTAAGCAGATTACCTGTTTAAAATTCTTCAGAAACTTAAATCCAGAAAGCTACAAGACTCTAGAGGAGAGAACTGGAGAAGTGAGGTGAGAAAACTCGTGGGCTGAGATAAAGACAGTTCAACAGGTAAAACAAAACTGCACATGCAAGCAAAGCAAAACGAAGAATTCACTCACCACTTCTCATCAGGCTCCTCCACACGCAGCCATTCCCACCAGGGCTCCATCACACATAGTGGTGACTCAGGAAGACAAAGGTCATCACTCCAAATGTTCTCCCCCTATTCTTGTTCCTTCTTCTCCCAGCTTTATATGCTGAGCATGACATCATATGGTCTGGAATATCCTTTGGGTCACTTGGGCTCAGGTGTCCTGACTGTCCCGCCTCCCAACTCTGTGTGCACTCCGAGACTACACACAAGTGAGTTGGGGTGTGAGAAGCCAGCAAGACTTTGGCTCTGTTCAAGCACTGCTCACTCTATAGTAACTAAACCTTCTCTGTTACAATCAGCACTGTTTCCAGCACAAATCCAAAACGTACTGAAATACTTTCTATGGCAAACCCTTACTCAACATAGACTACAAAGTTAGCACTCCTGCCATGCCCTTAGAACCTGGCTTATTAGGAGGAAGTTCTTAATAGAGCGATTGGCATTGGAATGGGCTGCACAGGGAGGTGGTGGAGTTGTTGTCTCTGGAGGTGTTCAAGAAAAGCCTGGATGGGGCACTAAGTGCCATGGTCTGGTCGATTGGCTAGGGCTGGGTGATACGTTGGGCTGGATGAGCTTGGAGGTCTCTTCCAACCTGGATGATTCTATGACTCCAATAAAGTGTCTCTTTATCCAAGACATGTTTAAGTTTGCTTGTACAGAACTCAAGAACTGCACTTGACTTTTAATGTATGAGCAGCCTAAGTGAAATTTTCCCACAACCAAGGGAAAAAGGGCATTTAAGAATTTGAAGTCAGTGGTTTTATACATGTATGTGTAGAAATAGATCTGTGGCTATCATCCAGGCCTGAAGAACGAAGAAACGTGGAAGTTACAAGAGCTCCAAAAAGAATTTTGAGTCACTTTTCAGAAGATGACCTCACTGTACCACCTGACTACTCCCAAAGTTGGGGAAAACCAAATCAAAACAAAAACCCCCAAATGGAGTACTTGAATAGCAAGTACAGGAGGATACAGGTATGAAAATTCTCATGCATGATTAAGAGCAGCTCTGTGCCATTTCCACAAACACATGGGCTGAAACCAAACAGAGACCTCCTTCTGGCAGGAAACACACTGAAGGTGGTTTATTGGTGGTCGGGAGGCCCTGTTGAGAGCCAAGGGCAGGCAGAGCCTTACTTTGCCCGCACTTCTCCGCGGCGGGGCGGGACACCTCCATCCTCTGGGGGAAAATTCTGAAATGAGCCCCCAGGAACCACGACTCTCGCGCCCAGAACAGGGACTCTGCACAAGACGCGGTCTCCGCGCCGCGCAAGGAGCCGACACAACAATCCATGTACGTCTCCAGCTGCCTGCCTGCCGTGACTCCATTTCAGGCCAGGCGCCGGCGCCAACCTCGTCGCCCCGGGCGGGAGGGCACCGCGCGTGCTCGGAAGAGCCACCGTCACCAGTGGAGTAGCAACGCGTGCGCGGCGGGACAGTGGGGCATGCGCCGTGCTGCCTCAGACCGACCTGCAGCGAAGAATTGCGGCCACTCGTGCTTGCCGTAGAATGGGCTGTACCAAGTCCCTCTTCTCAGACAGGGGCTGTGGGTCGGAAAGAGACGGTGGACCAGGACTCACTGGTTTCCACCTATCCGTGTTGCCCCCGGGGATAGCCTGCGGCTGGCGACGCTCGACAAGCAGCGCGGCAGTTGAAGAAGCAGCGTAGTAACGGCGTGGCAGGCGTGGCGCCGCTCCGCAACCCGTCCCCGGCAGTGGCGTCGTCGGTGGAGGGGCGGGGCGCGAGGGGCGAGCAGCTTGGGTAATGGCAGCGCTGTGAGGACGGAGTGGGACAGGGACCGCGGCCGCAGGGCAAGGAGCGAGCGAGGGAGGTCGGCGGGTGGGCGTCGCTGACTCGGGCCCCTTGCCGCCAGGTAACCTCCCTTGGCCGAGCTGGCCTGGCTGGGAGCGCCGCTGGAGTGAGGGGAGGGAGCCCCGCGCTGGAGGGGGAGGCGGCAGTCCCCGTCCCCTCTCGCAGTGGGCGGCCGGGCCGGGTGCGTGAGGGGGCGCTGGGGCCCTGGCTCCGCGCTTCAGCCCGACAGTCTGCTGACGCCCTGCTTGCCGCCCTTGTGGTGTCGCCCCAGTGGGCTCTGCCGCTCCGCCGGGTCCGCCCCGAGCAGCCGTCTCTCAGCAGTGTTTGTTTGGCAGCTGCCTTCTCCCCGCGGGGCGGCGGCGGCGAGGCGCGGGCCGAGTCCTGCCCTGGCCTGACGGGGCAGGTGGTGCGGCTTCTCCGGCGGGGATGGTCATCTCTGCTTGCTGCGTCCTCATCCAGTTTCGCTTTTGTTTTGATGGGGAAGGAAGGCGGGGAGCGAACGGCCGTGTCCGCGGCCGACTGGAGAGGGCCGCGGGGATCGGGGTCTTCCCGCTGGGGCCGCGGTGGGTGGCGGCTGTCGGGGGTCCGAGGCCTGGTGGCAAGCAACGCTGGTCTCGTGTCTGAAGCAGGTGCTCCTGTTCTTGGCGTAGCTTGAAATGTTTGGGGGTTTTTGAGATGATTAAACACGTCGGAAATTTGGAAGATGTTTTGACACTGCCCAAATTCGTACGTTTATTTGGGTGAACAACTATGTTCAGTGTAACAGCAAGCAATACGCTTTAAAGGATGAGCTGATCATTTCTTGATCCTCCTGTATAAATGTTTAAACAGTATCAGCTTACCTTAAGGCTTGTCAAAAACGTATGGTTTCCCACTCCCTGAATTTATAAACTCGCGGGTAGGCATTATGCTCTGCTACAATTTTTTAGCATTTGCTAGAATTTAGCGCTTTTGCATCAGTAATCAGACTTTGAACGTTCTAAGCCTGTGAGCTTGCACACTGCAGACGTTTGAGGGTTTGCTGTGCTTCAAACCTGAGTGTCTTAACAGAAAAAAGTTAAGCTGCATTTGTTAACATGTTTATAAAGCAGTTTAAATTTGAATGAACATGAAAGCTGTAAGAGAATGCTAATTAAGAATCAGCTCTGTCTTAAACTATCTCCAGAACACCTTTATGAGTATGTGGATGTGTAGTGCTTTACATAGTATCAGGTTTTGGTGGTACTAAACACACTTTCTCATTCTGATGTTGTGGGGAGAGCTTTTCATCCTTCCCTCTGTTTTGTGTATCTGTGAAGGTATGTTTCTTTCTTGTTTTAGAAAGAACAACCTGTAACGTTTAAAAACTAATTTTCCTACAACAAGGATTTCTTAGGAGTCTTATAATTTTTATGGACTTCGATTACTATTTTTTTTTTTGCCCTGGAGTCAGCTAAAAGCAGTCTTGTGTTTTCCAGAGGAAGACTTAATATTAGAGCTTTTAGAAGATTATTGAGGGTTTTGATGTTTTGGTGTTGTTTTTTTTCCTCCTGGAAGTAAGCCCCCCTGTTCTTCATTTCTACTGAAGTTCATGTTTCCTGCAAACATAAATCATTTGGGGTTTTTTAGCTTACTTTCTTTGGTGGGTATCTGTTTTGTCAGTGTTTGCTGATTTCTGTGTCGTTAGCTGCTGCTGAAATGCATTGAAAATAATTTTTTTTCTAGTTCGAAAAGTGATAATAACTGTGTTGCAAATAACAAATATTTTTATTGAACTGAAAATGTTTACACATTATTCACTGGCTTTGATTCCTGTTCATAAAACTTGGATAATACTACTTCCTCAATGTTACTTAATTGCTGCTCGGTTCCTTGATGAATAAAAGCAAATGTGGGTTGGGTAATTCATTGATTACACATTAAAAGGAAGCTGTTGTGTTCCAGGTAGAGGAAATCTGTCTGGGATTCCTAATTTCACAGCAGTTCAGGAACTCTGGTAGTTAGGGTGGTATTTTTCATGCATGCATGTTGGAAAGTTGCATCAGACTTTTACTTTAGTTTTCTGAAAACTGAGGAGATCTGTATCCTGCAGTTTGAAAGAGCCTGCTGAAAGTTAGGAGTGGTAGCAGTTAAGGGAGTAAGCTTGTTGCCAAACAGTTTCTAGGCATGACTTGTGATCGTTTCTCTTACAGAGCTGCATCTCTTGTGCTAAAAGTGTTTTGTCGCTAGTTTTCTTTTTTCTCTTAACCTTTTGTTTTGATCTTACAATGTCGAGTTTTTGAGCAGGAACCAGACTAGCTTTGTGCATGAAATGTCACACACCAGGTCCTTTCTAGATGGACACGATACAGACAGACAAATAGAAACAAAGAAGAGGCCTTTTAAAAAGTACCTTATTTTTTTTTTCTAGTTTTATTTCACTGATATAATATTTGTCTTTGAATAATCCTTTCTGATTTTTTAAAATATCAAATTACTAATATAGTTTCTGTATTTTCAAACCATACCTTACTTGAAAGAATTAATTATTTGTTCTGCTGCACAGTGTAATAAGCTGCGCAAGCTCTGCATAATACTCTCTGTTTTGATGTGTTTTCTTTTTGCCATCCTGATCAAAGCCCTTAGGTTTTGTGGCTTTTTAAATGTAACACCAAAAATGTCTCATGAAAGCTTGAGGTTAACATAGGCTACAGACTGGCAATAGTAATTTCAAATGCTTTGGTAATATGCTTAGTGTGTTCCTGCCCAAAATTGTCTCAGATACAGCTGAAACAGTCTTGCATAAAAGTGAACAAACAATAATGTATGGGAAAGGTTTTTTCTTCCTATGTTAAATGGGCAGCTTGGAAAGATAATGAGTTTTGTGAGGCATGATGCTGGATCAATTGATGTTCTGTTATAGGCTGTTAGGGCAGTAGTGGTCTTCATTTCCACAGTGTCAAAAACCGGGGCTTGATTTTGGAGGGTGGGGAAGTGAGGATTGTTTTTCATGGTGCTATATCATGGTGGTGTAACAGTGTACAAAGTTTAAGGTGAAAAATCCAAAATAAATGTAGGTTGTGGTTGGTTGGGTGGTTTTTCTTTTTTTTTCAAGGATTGTGCAATGTTGCCTGACATGTTTAATTCTTCTACAGATTAACACTAAAGCCCCACAATGTCCTTGAAACCACGAGTAGTTGACTTTGATGAAACATGGAACAAACTTCTAACAACAATTAAAGCTGTTGTTATGTTGGATTATGTTGAAAGAGCAACGTGGAATGATCGCTTCTCGTATCCTTGAAGTGAAAATCTGACTTGATGTGTCTGTGTGTGGCGGGGGATAGGCCTGGCCTGTGTTGTGGAACAGTCTGAGTGGTCTTGATCAGAAGCCTGTTTAAGGTCACATCTGTTATTAAGCCTGTGGGTCAGTGAATATGTTGAAAGGGGTGGGAGATTCTGCATATCGGGGAATTATTCTATGTGAATAATTGGTAGTTAAAAGTAAACCTGTCTTGAGTTTTACTCTAATATATTGCTTATGCTATAGCTGTTCACAGAAACAGGTGCTTAATTTCCTCTGTTCTGATAATGAGTTTTTCTCATATGCTTAAGTGTCTGTAGCAGGGGGAACCCCTCAGAGAATGCACATCTTTAAATCTGGAGGTGTAGGGTGTAGTGAGGTTGTTCTATTTAAAGATGTCTCCTTTTCTTTGACCTTCTAAGTGTAGTGATGACTGCCATATTAGACATTTCTATATCAAGAGTTTATAAAAATGCTGTTCTCCTTTTCCTCCATTGTTACTGCCTCTCTTCCTGAGAGTTAAGGTGTGTTTAAAAAGTATTACTATTTCTAGGTGTGATCATATGTTCTTGCTGTTGAAATATCACCTGTACATATATTCTTGTGGTGAGAGGTTTGCATTTTATATGTGAAATGGACTCATAGGTTTGTTTTGGTTTTTTTTTTTTTTTTTTTAAAGATTTAAGTTTTGGTGAACTTCTAAAAAGAAGTGTAACTGTTTGAACCAGTGATACTGTGCCCTGTGTCTATGCGTTTATTAGCTAGTGCAATGTGGTGAACAGAGAATTTTAGGAGGCTTTGCAGCTGTTCTGCAGCAATTTGCCTTGGTTTAGTTTAATTACAGAGGAGAGAAATGGTTTATACTAATTTGAGTTATTAATTCTGGGTGAAAAAAAAGCCCTGAGAAGATTCCTATATGTGGATTTTTGCAACATAGGCTTATTCAGTGATCAGGAGCTAGATTGAAGTCTCCTCTATTTCTGGATATGTTACCATATCTTAGAATTGCTTTCCCATGTGCCTGTGTTCCGAGTGTTTGCATGTGTGTAAATACATAGAAGGAAAATGCAGTGGCTCATAGTCCTTGTGGAGCCTTGTTCCCTGGTACAATAATCTTGAAGGACCTCTTTTATTTTGAAATTATGTAATCAGTTTCTGAGGACATGACTCTCCACTTTGTCTTGGAGTCAAGTTCAAGTGACTGCAAAATTTGCAGGCTTTTTGAATTAATTAGTTGTGCTGACAAGTGATCCTGTGGTTGTTCTCAGCAGTTTTCAGAATTGCACATTTCAGTCTTCAACAAGTGGTTAACCTCTGTAGCTTAAAGCTCTAAACATTTAAACAAGGACATCTAAAATAATTTTAAATCTAAAATAATAATCGAGTAAGATGTTTGATTGATTCCTCTTGTTACTGTTTCATTTAGAACTTCTTATGTGGATGTCTTGTACACAAATCTGCTGTTGATCCTCTTTTGTGATTTAGTGCAGTTGTTGCCTTTCTGATGTTCAATCACTTCTGAGTAGCAAACTTAGGAAGCAGTCTTAGGAGAATTATTTGGCATGCAGTTCTAAAGACCTCTATTACTATAATACCTTAATTATGCCCCTTGGAAAGTGGCACTATTGGTGCCTAACTTGGTCCAGGCAAGAGCCTTTTGGCCCGTTCTCTATGGCTGAATGGCCCGAGGAGCCTGTGTGACTTGTAACTTCCAGCTTAAATGTTGTTTAGCAGTGCCGCTACCTTTAACTAAACTCATTTTTAACAAACAGCTCACTGAGTGTTCAACAGCATGGTGAAACTGGTAGTCTGTACAGCTGGTGTGGAAGTTTTTTCCATATTTTAAGTAGATAAAGAAATCTAAAGTATTAATATATTTTAGGAAGATGTCATGTAAAAAAATTAATCTTCTTATCTGCCCTTTTTTTATTCTCTGTTAAATTCAATTTAATGGTAGTAAATTTCTTCTAATCATCTATATTTTAAAGGACATGTCATACTAACTATTTTTCTTGATGCTTAATAAGCATAATAAGGTGGCAAATGATTGGAACCATGTTAATGAAATTCATACAGGATAGTTAATTGATTATAGAACCAATTGATCTTCAGTCTCGCTATAGTGGAACAACGATGTGGAACCAAAGGTACAGCAAAGTGTCACAGTTTCAGTCTGCAGCAGTGTATTCTAAGAAGCATTTGCTTTCTCTTATGCTGCTTGAGATTGAGACAGATGATATCAAAAGGTGTATTCAAACTAATAGTATTTTAGGAGTGAGAGGCTTGTATGGTGCACATTGAATTTCTATAACTAATTTTTGTCTTGCTGCTTTCCCACAACTTGTTTGCTTTGAATGTAGCCTTTTTCTTTTTTAACTATGATGGTACTTTTATTGTTAAACATACCTTTAAATAGGTCTTATGTCTCAAAATACTGGAATGGAAGTGAGCTGGGAACCACAACTGTTTAGGAGTTAAAATCTTCTGGAAAAGATCACTTGAGAGACCATATGTCACTGTACTTAAACTGTGAGTCATCTTGAGCCTTCTTTGACCTTCAGGTTTCCTTTAAGTCTCTGCAGAAAGAAATGTTTCATTTCAGAAAATGATCCATTCTATCTTTTGTGCTTGACTGTAAATCTAAAATGCATGTGTGAAAGAAAGTTCTGTAAACCTTAAATTTTGTTGATCACTTTCCATACTTCAAGCAGATACAAACCTTGACTCTGAGCCCAGAGACATATATGCTTTGTGTGTGGCCTATCCTGAACCTCTTGGAGAGAGACTTTATTCAGAGACTAAAATTTTTTTGGAAAATCATGTACGCCATTTGCACAAGGTAACCTGTACAGTTAGCCACCTACTGTAGGTGGTGGTCGCCCTTTTTTGACCTTAGGGAGGGGTTCTGTTTGGTTTCTGTGTATGCAGATTTTATGGGACTAAATCACAGATGACAGTTCCAGAGGCAGAACGTGTGTATATATCTGGGCTGCATCAGAAGAAGCGTGGCGCACACATCAATAGAGGTGGCTCTTCCTCTCTGCTTTCACCTGGAGTGCTGTGTCCAGCCTTCAACATGGACCTTATGGAGCAGGTCCAGAGGAGGGCTATGGAAATCATCATGGGGCTGGAACATCTCTGCTACAAGGACAGGCTGAGGGAGATGGGAGTTCTTCAGCCTGGAGAGGAGAAGGCTCCAGGGAGACCTAATAACCTTGAGTACCTAAAGGGGCTCTATAAGAAGGCTGCCAAGGGACTATTTAGAAAGGCCTGCAGTGATAGGACCAGGGGCAGTGGTTTGAAATGAGAGGAGATTTAGATTAGATGTTAGGAACAAGTTCTTTAGTGTGAGGGTGGTGGAACACTGGAACAGGTTGCCCAAGGATGGAGTTGAGGCCCCGTCCTTGTAGCTATTCAAGGTCAGTCTGGACAAGACTCTGAGCAATGCGATCCAGTGGACAATCTCCCTGCTGACTGCAGGGGGGTTGGGCTAGATGACCTTTAGAGAGTTCCCTTCCAACCCAAACCATTCTGTGATTCTGTCACTGAACTGACAGACAACTCAGTCAAAAAAATTGTCCCTCACTTGTCTGGTGAGCTAATGGAGCTCACTTAGGGTAATCAGGCAGGTGTCAGCACAGTAGAAGCTGTGGGGAGCAGCAGAAAACATCTATCCTTTAGTTTTTTAATTGGCCACCCACCATTTGTCTTTAATATAAAGCTGGAAAACCTTTACAGAATCCACCCTGCAGTGGGAAGTACTGTCAATTCTGTTTTATCTGCTAGCTTTCCTCTTTTACGTTGTCTTTTGCTTAGGCTTTTTTGTTGCTTGAGACAGTTTAAAGTTGCATACTCTAGAGAGAATTAGAGTTCAATTCCCAGGATCTCATCCTCCTTCACAAATCATATTATTGAGCTTATTCTGTAGAAGTATGGCTATGTTTTGAGAAGTTCAGTAAATCAGCAACTTTCTAGATGATTTCCTTACATTTGCAAAAGTTTTGTTATGGTCTTAATTTTGAATATGTGGTTGTTCTTCTGAAATGTTAATGCTATTTCTAACTTTCTCTGTGTGTTTGCTATTTCCATACTAATTTTAGTTGGGGGTGTGTGTCTCCCTTCACAGAGAGTACTGGAAGCTGAAGAGCAAGTACTGGTTATGTATCACAGATACTGGCAAGAGTACAGCCAAGGGGCAGACTACATGGACTGTTTATACAGGTAAGCTTTGAAGATGAGTTGTTAAACCTTTGAAATCATTACAGTAATCTTGCACTTAACTCTAAGGATGTTGCTTAAAGAGATGAATAGCTGAATATGTCCCAGGCCAATTTTGGATAGGGTATTGTTAGAATAGCAGAACATGAGAAGGAAAAAAAAAAAATAATATTCCAACAGGTTTTTCTGTGCACCACTCCTTATCACTGAAGTAGTTATCTAAGATGATTTGTGCTGTTCTTTCAGTAATAGATTCTGCCTCTGTTGTTTCTGATCTTGCAGTGCCAAATATGTAGGTTCTAATCAACCCTTCAGTAGGTAGCAGGTGGGTTGGAGCTAGATGATCTTTAAGGTGCCATCCAAGTCAAGCCATTCTATGATTCTTTTGAGGGAATACTGGGAATCAGAGAGGCTTTTTACTGGATCTTACACAGAAACTATTTTATGTTCTTTAGAAAAACTATGCATACAATAGTAAGTACTAAATACTTAAAAAAGGAGAAGCATTTATAACATTTTTTCATATCTGCTCATTTCTACAAATTCTTCTCTTCTCTAAAGTTGTAATACAGCTATTTGCTGGTCATCACAACCTGAGTAATGGATCATAAATGACAAAAATTTGCCCTATAAAAATTGTCACTACTTTCATGTTTTAGTCTGAGAAATGCAAGATAATAAATAGTGTAAGTAGATGAAAATACATTTTTCTTAAAGATACCTGATACTCAGGAAGGTTTTGCTATCATTGCTATCATTCTGATACTAGTCAAGTGCTCAGAATTTAGTGGCCAATCTGCATATATGTGTGTGAATAATATGGCTGTGTGTGTTGAAAGGTTGAATTCTTGCACAAGCATAGTGCACACCAGGAAAATGCTGACAGTAATATATGAGGTTATTATTGGTATCTCAGTTACTAACCCTACTGTTGTAATACAATCTTTTAAAATGAAATCATTGATGTATTAAGAATTTCCCGCAGGTAGCAGTGGTGTTGGTTAGAAGTTACCTTT
The DNA here is from genome assembly GCA_013399055.1 of Ramphastos sulfuratus. NCBI lineage: Eukaryota > Metazoa > Chordata > Aves > Piciformes > Ramphastidae > Ramphastos > Ramphastos sulfuratus. The sequence continues at coordinate 125,388 of WBNM01018131.1, read as the reverse complement.
CTACATTCCACAAATGTAAATTAACAAACAAAAAAGCACACCCTATACTTCTTCCTGGTTTGATTAGAATATCTTAATTTCTGTAGGTACCTCAACACACAGTTTATTAAGAAGAACAAATTGACTGAAGCTGATCTTCAGTATGGTTATGGAGGGGTGGATATGAATGAACCATTGATGGAAATAGGAGAGGTAGGTACCTCTGAAGGTGGGACTGGAGTTAAACTGTATTCAGAAGTGCTACAAGTTCAGCTTTGACTTTTCTGTGTCACAGAATCTGAACAGTTAAATTCAGTAGATGATGTAAGCACTGATGTAAGATTCTTAAATGAGATTACATTTTTGGTACGGAAAATACAGTGACCTGGGAGGAAAAAAGGCAAATATGGAAACTACTGCAGAACTTGAGTTTAAAATGTGAAAATCAATACCACTTTGCAGGAAAACTTTGGTTTGTTAGGTGACACTGCTATCTGGACACTATTTTTAAGAAACAATACTTAAAGTTTTGGGAATCCTTGAAGCAATTACTTTTACGCTTGTATTTCTTGGTCTCACGATGTGTAAGAGTATTTGTATTTTGGTTGTTTTTTTTGAGTATTACTCTGTGCATCCCATTTTCTAATGCAAGCTGGTTTGTATTCCTGTTGTAGCAACCTAGACGGAGATTTTGGAAGAAAAATTGGACATTCTGGGCCCAGAAGTATCACATAGGGAGGGTTTATCTTTTTTAAAAAAAAAATAATTTTGGGCAAGCACAAGGTGTCGACAGCTACTAATGTAAATTGGAGGTGCTGACAGAAATTTTTAAATACCTATAAAAGGAAGAAAATTGTCAGCAGCAGTAGTAGATACCACCCTGTGCAGCTAAGCAGAAGTGAAGTATGCATCATTTCTGCACTACATGGGTACTGTTACCCTGAAATATAAGACAATCAAATGAAAATACAATTTTACAATAAAAAAGATTTGTGTTAATGAAACTTTAGAAGCTTTTCAGCAATCATAACAGAGTCCGTGCTTGCTTAGTTCTTCTGTGGGGTGTGTAGCAGCAGGTATGTGCAAGAGACTGGAGGTGCCTGTGTGATGTATATGGGCATGGCTTCAAACAGTTCATCATCACCATAAGTATTCCAGACACTGAGTGATGATTGTACTAGGAAAAATACAGGATGAGATCAGTTCATGGAAGCCGTCTGCTAGTAGCTTTTTTTTCCTGTCCATGTGCTAGGAATGCATGGTGAGGGATAGTGCTTTTTAATGCATGGTGAAGGATACTGCTTTTCTGAGTTGAGCTCCTGTTTCCAACTTTAGACTTTGTCACAGTTCAGTGACTATGGAGCCCTGAGCTAGAAGATAGTTTAAGATGTGCCTTGTGGGCTTTTCCCCATCATGGGGTAACGGATTCTGTAAAGTGGAGGAGATGAGTGTTCTATATTTTCAGTCTGGGTGGAGAGCTAAGATCAGTCCCTTTCTTAAAGAAGGAAGAAAAAGTCTCTTGAAGTAATACAATCAAGTTGCTGGATTGACCTGTCTGTAGTTTGCGTGACAAAAAAATTTCAACAGGCAACTTGAGCCTGTTTCTCATATTTTGCATATATGTGCACTTGTGACCACCTTGCTTAGGGTCCCTGCGTGCATTTGAGAGTCCTTGACAGAGTGAAACCAAAGAATAAATCGGTCCTGTTACATGTGTAGGAGGCACGTATTCAGACACTGCCTGACTAGAAGTTCTGTGTCTGACATTGCTAGTGTACAGATCTGTGTGATCTTCATCCAAAGGCAGTCAGATGTCCTAGAAGAAAAATGCTAGAAGAATATATTGACAAATATGAGAGGGGAGAAGAGGGGAGGCAAACAATTTAGAAAGGAGAAAGAGTAGGGTATCTAACAATGCGTTTTTTTTTTTTTTTTTTTAATCCTAAATGTGGAATTAGAATCTTTGGTATGGTTTGGGGGTGTTTAGGTAATTTTCTTTTTTTTTTATTGATGTGAACATGTTGTGTCCTGACAGCTAGCTCTTGATATGTGGAGAAAACTAATGATTGAGCCACTGCAGGCCATCCTTATTCGGATGCTACTCCGAGAAATAAAAAAGTAAGTGCTTGGTTATTTTTGCTGTTACACAGTGTGAGGGTATTGTCTCAAAAATGTAAATGTCTAGGAGAGAAAGAAAAGTATGTTAAGTATGTTTTTATTTTAAGATGAATATTCTTCAATTTTGCTCATCTAAGCAGAGGAATTTACTAGATAGTGTTTTCATTCACTGTATTTTCATTCAACTATCAGATGAGTTACACTAGATACCTACCTTTTCATGAATGTTTCCTTTCCTTGTTTCAGTGATCGCTGTGGAGAAGACCCAAACCAGAAAGTAATCCATGGGGTTATTAACTCCTTTGTTCATGTTGAACAGTATAAGAAAAAATTCCCCCTAAAGGTAGAGACACATTTCTGATAACTATTTTTAATTCTGGATGTTAACCTACTATGTGCATTACTTGTCTATTATTTGTCCTTTTAAAAAAAATAATTTCCCTTTTAGTTTTATCAGGAAATTTTTGAGTGTCCTTTTCTGAATGAAACAGGGGAGTACTATAAACAAGAAGCTTCAAATTTATTGCAAGAGTCAAATTGCTCACAATACATGGAGAAGGTAAGAATTTCTTCTGTACTCATGCAATAACTGAAATTTAAATATTATCAATGTATTATAACACATACTTCCCTGTACAGTTCTCATAGTTGTTCTTTGCTGCACGTTTTCCTACAGTTTAAACTATGCCTTTTGGTGGCATGGTTGATCTGAATCTTGCCTATGGACTGTCAGCTTCGAAGTATGGCCTAGTAAATGACAGATCAATGCTGTGGAAAGAAAAGATAAACCAAAACCCCTATCAGACTGATCAATATAACATCCTCATTTCCTTGTTTTCCTCCTGTTTGTAGTGCCTTAAGATGAGAGTTTTAGCCCTGTACGGTTAGAGAGGACTCTAAGGTAGAGTTGTCACAGAACACTGTTAAAAGTTACACGCTTTAAGGGTTTTCTTCTGTTTGGCTTTCTGGTATATGAAGTCAGGTTGTGGTTAAATTACTTCTAATCGTTATACCTTGCTTGAGAAAGCAAAGATTCATGCAAGAGAGGATTCAGTCCTTGATGCTATGCTGTCCACGCTAACAGAGTAGAAGAGTTGAGGAGAAGGCTGTGAGAGTGCTGTGAACCATAAGGAGTGTACAGTAATGGTTGCACAACTGAAGTGAAATGCAGGAACAGGCTAAGATTTCAATTAAACTGAAAGAAGTCTGCAGCTGTACTGCTCTGCCTATGCTCTCCTCGCATTCACTGGACAGGTGCTTTTATGTCAGAATTGATACGATTGAGTTGATGATAATGGTGATTTCCTTCCTTCAGGTTCCAAAGAGTTTTTATTAATGGCTCACATGTCCTCCTGTAGCTTTTGAGCAGATGTTTACCTACAAGCAGACAATAAAGCAATTCTTACATAATTAGGTGTTGTGGTAAAACTTTCTTAGGAGGAGTAAGAGGTGTAGTGGGAGAAATGGAGGAAGGCTGGTCACAAAATTGAAGAAATATTGAAAAGCACTGAGTGCTATTAGACATCTAGCAGTGACTAACTAAGCCTGGTCACTCTCCAGAGTAGAAGAGTATATTGATTCAGCAACAGCCTGATTCAAAAGAGTAAACTGAAGTTTCCAGTATCCTGGGCAAGTTCTTTTTATTGCTTACTCATTTCTTATTCCACATACATATGCTGTTGTATATTCATGTCAGTATTTCATCAGCTCTCAGTTAAAAAAACTTGTGTGTAGGTTTTAGGTAGACTAAAAGATGAAGAAATGCGGTGTCGGAAATATTTGCATCCCAGCTCATACAGCAAAGTGATTCACGAATGCCAACAAAGAATGGTAGCTGATCACTTGCAGTTTCTACATGCAGAGTGTCACAATATTATCAGACAAGAGAAAAGAAGTGGTAAGTCTCAATAGTCACAAAAAACATGAAGTGGTTTCTTTTATTCATTTAACTTTGCAAATTACTCTCTTTACTCAGTGACTCTCGACGTGCCTAGGCATTTCCAGCTGATGCATGCTGTTTATCTGGAAAGCCAAATTAAACCCTGAATAACATTTTTCTTTTACCATGTAATTCCTTTTTGTCCTTCCAAATATGTAGTCAAAACCTTCTTTTTACTGTTAACAATTCTTCTTTCAGCCAATACTCTTTCTCTTTCTTTGTCTTAGTTGACTTAAAAACACAGTGAAGTCCTGTGTCCTGTAGAATTGGTCATATTTTATGCTTGTGTTTTCATTTGTAAACCGATGGTTCTGTCTCTACAGATTCCTTCATCATCATTTGACAGCTCAGGACTATAATATATTTTGGCTTCCTTTCATAGCCACTTTTTATTATCTGGAATCTTTTGTGACCTCTCAAATCCTTTTTATGGAATACTCTTGTAGTTTTATTCGCTGTGGCTTCCTGACAACTACATGCCTCTTTAGCCATGGAAGAACCCTTGCAAGAACACTTACTCTTGCATGGGAGGTGGGATCTATTATGTGAAACAAATCACTTTTCACAGTCAAACTTAAATTGTACCTAATAATAGTCTTCATATTGCAAATTTTATCAGAGCTTGGTTCTCTTTTTCTGAGGGAAGAAAACAAACCCAAACAAAACCAACCGACAAACAACCTCCCCCAAAACACCAAAACCCACGATTCCCCCTAAAACCCCAAGTAATTAAAAACAGTTTTAAAAAGCAGTTGCTTATTCACAGCTTTTCTAATAACAATTTTGAGCCATTACTGGAAGAAAAGTAGCAATCAAGAAGGTATCTAAAGTGATTTCAGTTAGCTACTGCTAAGGGAAATTTAGGAAGGCCAAGGATTAAAAGAAACTGGCAAAATACTTTTCCATACTCACCCACCTTTCTTGGAGTCTTTCTTAAATAAGGAAGAGTGAGGCAGTCCTGATGGCAGTAATTCATAAATATTGGTATTAGCCCTCCACCTATTTTTTTTTTTTCCCTTTGTCAGTGACCCAGTGTATCCTAATCCTTTTTTTTCAAAACAATTGTTCTTGAGTCTTTGAAAAGCTTTGTGTGAAATTCTGATCTTCTATTAAGTGCTGATTTCTAGTATTTCTAAGCATATTCTATAAAAATCTATCTCTGTTACAGACATGGCAAATATGTATACTCTGCTTCGTGCTGTGTCAAGTGGTTTACCTCATATGATTCAGGAACTACAAAACCATATCCATGATGAGGGCCTTAGAGCAACCAGCAATCTTTCTCAGGAAAATGTGAGTTTCCTCAGTCAGCTTAAGTGACCTATTGATTAATATTCCTAATGAACTGTTAACACCTGGGGACTTTTTGTTTTGTTTTTTTCTTGAAGTTTTGATTATATGAGATGGGTCTAGAATATTATGGATAAATTGTAATTTCCCATCAGCACACTTAGCTGTGGAGCACATCCCAATCCTGAGAGCTGATTGTTGTGGTCTAACCAGGAACAAGTACAGCTAGCTATTTCTCGTTGTTTGCGTAATGCTGTCATGGCAAGTAGGGCCTTTTGTTCTCTGTGTGTATTTTATTCCTGAATTCCTCTAAGTCAGTGGCATTTGCTGTTCGGGTACATTAGGAACCAGTGTTTCCATTTACTTCAGTTATATGTTACTTGTAAAGATTTGACATCCTGTTCTGATTTCAGTGTGGTGTTTTTCACTGGTAGCTTTGTAGTCTCATATTTTCATGTAATTTCAGCAAATGCTGTAGCTTACTTAAAGTGTGTTAAACTTTTTAAAGTTCATATGTATTTAAATTACTCAATTCCATTTTTGTTCATCTAGCACTTATGTGTAGAAGCAAACAAAGAAGCTTTGATTTGGCATTGTTCTTTCTACATGTGTACATCTTCCTGTTTAGATCTGTGCTCACTTCAGGATGGTGACTTCAGCCATTCAGTGTTTCTGTCTATAATGATACACAGATACAAACTGTTGTAAATGCACTCTTCTATTGATTGCACAGGAGTGCTTGGTCTTCCCTAACTCCTTTGTGCATACTGAAAATGGGCTAAGTCTTTAGTAGTGTAGTTTGCTTTCAAATTATCTGTAAGTTTATTGAGCTTATTCTTTCAAACTAAGAGTGTCTATGCAGGGAAACGAATGTAGAACCCTGAAGGTGGTGAAAATTCACAGCCTTATGTAGATCAACCCAAAATCTGAAACTGTGTGAATTAAGTACTTGATCATCAAAACATGAAAATGCACTTGGGGAGCTAGTGCATTGCAGACTGTTGTGCTGCTGCCTGCCAGCTTGCATGTGCAGGCACTTCTCTGATTGCCGTGAGCCATGGAATGCACTACACAGACTGGTAACTGCTGCGCAGCCAAATGCAAAGGGTGCATCCGGATTTGCTGCCTCTGAGATCAGTGTGTAGGAGAAGCAGCAATTTGTTGCAGTAGGGTTTTGTCTTGTTTGCTGTATTTACATGTTAGCTTTAATGATTTTTGGAAAGGTATAATGTACAAGATTAGACAGGATAGGAGCTGTATAGACTCAAATCTGTGTTTGATGGCAAGACTCTAAGTGTAGCCATAGACTTCTTATTTCCAAAACATGCTCAAGCACAGTGTCGTAAGAGTACAACAGTGCAGAATTAATCCTTTCAAAGACATAATTGTTATCCAAAAGAATGATTAGGAAAATATATACAGCTAATGTAGCTAAATATGCGTGTAGATAATGCTGCTTTTCTCATTAACTTGGGTTCTGTTTTATCCACCTTTTTAGATGCCAACTCAGTTCGTGGAGTCAGTTTTGGAAGTACATAGTAAATTTGTTCAACTCATCAACACTGTTTTAAATGGTGACCAACACTTTATGAGTGCCCTTGACAAGGTAACTTGCTGAAAGAAAAGAAGTGTTGGAAAACAAAATGTGGTACTCTGTTTCAAGCTCACCAGAATTCTAAAAGGCATCAACAGATGTTTAAAAATAGAACTCTTGTGCATTTTTTCTAGGTTAGAAATGCAGTGGGAAAAAGAGGTTGTCCAGTGCATATGTACAAAGGAAGCCACTTTTAATATTTAGGTGGTTTCTGAAAGACTTACCATTCTTTTTAATTCAGAACACAGGAATGGTTGCAGTGTGGGCAACTGAAACAGCCCCAGGGAGCATTGGGAACAGGGCAGGCAAACAGGGCATGGTGTGGCAGTTTGCAGGGCAGTTCACAGAGGCAGGGCAAAATCTGTCTCCCAGACCAAAGGTGAGGCAGCAGGTTCAGCAGGAGTGAGGAAACCTGACTATTGTGTCCACTCACAGAAATGGCATGTCCCCCTCTGCACTTGCTACAAGGGATGCATTGGTTCAGACTGAGCTGCCCCAAGAACACATAGCTGGCCAGGACTCTGGACAGTTCATAGTTAGGTCATAGAATCATAGACTGATTTGGGTTGCAAGGGACCTCCAAAGGTCATGCAGTACAACTATCATACAGTCAGCAGGGACATCCTCCACTAGATCACATTGCTCAGAGCCATGTCCAGCCTGACTTTGAATAGCTTCAGAGATGGGGCCTCAACTAACTCCCTGGGCAACCTGTTGCAGAGTTTCACCACCCTCACACTAAAGAACTTGTTCCTAACATCCAATCTAAAACTCCTCTCATTTCAAACCATTGCCCCTCATCCTGTCACTGCAGGCCTTTATAAACAGTCCCTCTACAGCCTTCTTGTACGCCCCCTTTAGGTACTGGAAGGCTGCTATTAGGTCTCCCAGGAGCCTTCACTCCTTCAGGCTGAACAACCCCAGCTCCCTCTGCCTGTCCTTGTAGCAGAAGTCTTCCAGCCCCCAGTCATTTTCCTGGCCCTTCTCTGGACCTGCTCCATCAGGTCCACGTTCTTCCTGTGTTAAGGGCTCCAAGCTGGACACAGTACTTCAGGTGAGGTCTCAGCAGAGCAAAGGGGCAAAATCACCCCTTTCCATCTATGGCCATGCTTCTTTAGATGGATCCCAGGCTGCAATTTGCCTTCTGGGCTGCAAGCACACACTGTTGGCTCATGTCCAGCTTCTCACCCACCAGCACCCCCTAGTCCTTTGCTGCATTTCTGAATTTCATCATTTCCCCCCCCCAACCTGTATTGATACCTAGGATTGCCTTGACTTAGGTGCAGGACCTTGCACTTTGCCATATTGAACTTCATGAATTTCTTCTGAGACTACCTCTCCAGCCTGTCCAGGTTGCTCTGGAAAGATACCAGCTATAACACTAGTAGTAGCTGCCCGTCTATGTTTGCAATATTGAAAACAGAATTTAATGTTTTAAAACAAATACTTAATTCACTCTTCCAATGCCTTCCTGTCTGGGTTGCAGTTCATGTCGTGTGCCAGAAGGTGGAGCAATAAGAGATGCTTAAACCTAATCTACTGGCAATTTTTTATGGAGAATATCAAAACTGCTACTCTTGCCTCTCTTATTATTGCAAAGGAGTGCTCTAAGCTTCAAAGAACTTCAGGCATTCCTTTCTCAGAGGGATTGTAGGGACCTGGTAGCAAATATTGGAATGCTAAGTCATTGTCAGTTCTTTATAATAGTAACAACAATAATATTTTCCTTTCATAGAAGGCACTATCATTTCTAGAAGCTACGGTCATGCAATTTTTTGGTTCAGTATTACTTCAAAATGTTAATTTAAACATAACATAATTTAGAAACTAACCCTGATCATAGCAATGCTGTTGTTTATAATTTCAAGCTTGTTCATCACACTCGTGTTTCTTGCAGCTGCCATGTTTTTTGTACAACACTGCTTCAAATTTCCACTTGGAACAATATTTTTTTTTTCCTCCTCTTCAGTCTATCAGATAATCCAACAACCAAAAAAGATTTTTTCCTGCTGTTGTGAGCACACAAATGTGTGCTTTTCAGGGCAAGATACATGCTGTTGATGCAGGCTGCTGTTGATGTGCTGCTGCTCAAATCTGCTTTATTTGCAGTTATTGCAGTTTCTTTTTATCCATTCCTTTGGGCCATGCATATTGTCTTTATATTTTGATATTTAAGTTTCTAATCAGAACTAAAAGTATTCTGCTTTCTGCAATTAACTTCTGTTCTTCTGCTCTTCCCACTTTTACTTAAATCCCAACTTGAGGTGTTTTTAAGCATTTTAAAGCACATTTTGAGCATTGTTAAGCATTCGAAGCACACAGACTCTCACAGAACAGTAATTCAGACCTTTTTATTCATAGTTTTCTTTTTTGACCCCTTTTTATGTAGTTCAATTTTACGGGGTCCCGGATGGGCTTTTGCCCTGAACGTTTTATTTCTTCAGATGTCATTAAAGGAAAAGTTAAAGTTTTAACCCATTTATATTTTTAATTTCTGTTCTATGTTCCTATGTAGGCTTTAACATCAGTAGTTAACTATAGGGAGCCCAAGTCAATCTGCAAAGCACCTGAGTTGGTAAGTGGTACCTGTTTTGTATAAAGCAATAATACCTATTATTGTATCAAGTAATAATAGATTTTGTAACTGTCAGAAGAATTGCATAGGGTCCATCATAGAAATCCCCCATTCTCACACTGAGTGAGCCTCAGGTGTGTATTTCAGTAACAGTAAATTACTTCACCTGCAACCATGTTTTATGTGTGTGCAAAATTGGTGCAGTTCTGATTTTTTTTTTCCATGGCATTTGTATTTTCTGTATCTGTAGTGTGTATTGTTTGCCTGTGAATGCAAACCTTGTGATACATCACAGTCTACAGCCTTGTGTTCTGTTTCATGCTTTCACTTCTCTGTAGAGATTTGGAATACCTTGGCATACATTTGTTCTCAAGCTTGACAAGTAGGTTTGGGTTTGTTTTTTCTTTTTCTTTTTTTTTAAAACTTGAGCTGGCCAAGTACTGTGACAACTTGTTGAAGAAATCAGCAAAAGGAATGACAGAGAACGAAGTGGAAGACAAACTTACAAGTTTCATTACCGTTTTCAAATACATTGATGACAAAGATGTGTTCCAAAAGGTAACTTGTGCTTTTCAGTGGATGTTGAAATGTTACATTTAAAGTATGTTTGAAGCAAGTGGTTATTCTTTTAAAAAATCCTTATATCTGATTTTCTTTTAAATGCAGTTCTATGCCAGAATGCTGGCGAAAAGATTAATTCATGGTTTGTCCATGTCTATGGATTCTGAAGAAGCCATGATTAATAAGCTGAAGGTAATGTAGTATTCTTTTAATGCAGAGTAAACAAAAGTTGGGAGTATGTAATGTTGAGAGGGAGCAGCAGAGGGTGCCAGAGGTAAATCATCAATCAGTAGATTGTTTCCAATGTCTAATTTTCTAATTTCTTGATAGTCTGTGAAAGTTACATGGCCAAGTATCACCTTAGCATTTGACATTTTGATGATGTTTTGGGTAGTTTCATTCAATATGTTCAAATAATTAATAAGGACTTTCATAAGCTAGCTCTGTCCTGCCATTTTATAAACCAGCATTGCTCATAGAAATCGATGTTTAGGAAGTGAAACTAAAATCACTCTGATCATTATTCGTGTTTTTCTGTTGTAACTGCTGTTGTCTGCAAATATTGCAACACCACTTCTGCTGCCTAGATTTTCATACAGTAGTGCATGTGCCTAATTTCTATAGCTAGTACTGTTTTCACTGTGAAACTCGTTACAATATTCCTTCACAGCAAGCCTGTGGTTATGAATTTACCAGCAAGCTCCATCGAATGTACACGGACATGAGTGTTAGTGCTGATCTCAACAATAAATTCAACAACTTCATCAAAAACCAGGACACGATTATAGATCTGGGGATTAGTTTTCAGATATATGTTCTACAGGTACTAATGTATGTTTATTACTATTGAGTTACTTATACTTAATTTTTATCCTTTGATAACTACATTCTGACTATGAGTACTTCTCGTGGAAACTGACACCTTGTGGTCATTGTGGAATTATTATTCTATGATTATTATTTATTATTATTCTCCTAGTGGTTCTTTTTAAAATGAACCTGCTGACACACTAAACAATGGTGGTGTAAAATGCTTTGTGTTCTTGTCTGGAATTAATACCTCAGTGGGGAATGCATAATGAGCAGTAAAATATCTGGTGTAAATCAAAAGCCTTGTGGTATAATATACACTGCAGATCTGGTAAATAATTGTATTTGTTCTTAATTTTATATGTTGTGTGAAAATGTTAATACTTTTCTTTTTTCCCCATACCTTTAGGCTGGTGCATGGCCTCTAACTCAGGCTCCTTCTTCTACATTTGCAATTCCTCAGGAACTGGAAAAAAGTGTACAGATGGTAGGTTAGTAGGAGGCTTCTTGTAAAATGTGAAATAACTACAAATAAAAAAATCATCATTCCAACAGAGAAAAACCTGAGCTGGTCTGTTCTGTTTATAAATCATAGCTGTTTTGTTTCCAGTCACGCAAATAGTCAATTTATCTGTGTTTGCATCACTTCATTTCTCACATCTCTCTTCTACACTTGATTGATGAGGAAAATACTGGTAAATACAATCAAATGAGCTGAATTGGTTCTTAGCTTTGAAAGCAATTCCTACTATTTGAGTGGAAGGAGATCGTGTTTCTAATATTAGATCTGAGCAGACTTGAGGGCAAATGAAAATGCAGATAGAGGTTTCTTGTCCATCCTTTATTTCACAGGATGAAAGATAGGACATTTCAAAATCAAGCTCAGAATCACAGAACTATGGAATCCTTTTGGTTGGAAGGAATCTTTTAAAGGCAATCCAGTCCCCAGCCCCTGCAGTGAGCAAGGATGTCTTTAGCTACATCAGCTTGTTCAGATCCCCATCCAAACCGATATTGAACATTACCTGGCATGGGGCTTCTACCACCTCTCAGTGCAACCTGTTCCAGTATGAAGCTTCATGCAGACTTCTTAAGAATTATCAAAGCAGTAAAGGTTTTACTCTGGCCAAATGTTCTCTTTTTCTGTGATTACTTCTTAGAGAGGTGGAATATTTTATTCCTTTTGATTATTTTCTTGTGTTTTAAATGGTACCTGTACAGTCTTGGCATTAAAATACAGATTCTGCGCTGCTTGGTGCAGATGGGATCTGGACAGGATGGGTTTTGTCAAAGTCAATTCAAGGATCTGTAATCACTTCTCAATTCTGAGATGTTTGTAAGCTGTGTAGTTGTGTCTAGATTGAAATCCAAACTGGAAGGTGGCAAAAGCCTGTATCTACTTTCAAACTTGCTCTTTTGGAATTCACCCTAAAAGTATTTTCAGGAATGTAAGCTGAGATGTGTCATGAAATAGCTGACTCTGGGAAATAAGCCTTAACCAGAAGTTTAAATTTTTTGAATGAGATTGTTAGGAAAGATGAATAAATCAGTAACATTGATTTCAGACTTGATTTTAAATAGGATATCACAGCCATGGAGTAGAGAATGTGGAAAAAAAAATTCAAATACACTCATTTTTGTATGCAATTGGAAGGAACAGAGTTACAAAACCTAACAAGATTCATTGCTGAAACCTAGAAATTCTTTTGAAAGTTCAGTGGAGTTGTTACTACTTTGGAACACTACAGTGTTTTATGCTTTCAGAGTAGGAATGTATCAACAATCTTTTCAATTTATTCATCAAGTGATTTGTTAATGTTCAGGTAGTTCAGTGAATGACTGATGTTCAGTCATCACCCATCTGGTAAAGGAAAGTCCTGTCCTGAATTGATCTGCAGTGTTTGCATCCTGTTTGGTGAATGTAAAACCAGTAAATCTTCTCTGGAGTGGTGGTGTGATAATGAACTATTGTCAGTAGTTGTATCTGTGACTAATTGAAGTTCATTTTGTTTTGCAGTTTGAATTATTTTACAGTCAGCATTTCAGTGGACGGAAGCTTACTTGGTTACATTACCTTTGTACAGGTAAAAATAAATTCTCTGCTAAACTTGTGCTCTATGAACTGACAGTTGCTTGTTAAAAGCCCTTCTCAAATGACAACAGACTTCCGAGTTGGAACATAATGTAGCTTGTGAAGTCAACTGACTTATCTTGCATTGGAAGTTAATTTAATACTTGCTGCTTAGCATTTCCAAAAATTCCGTGTTGTGATCTTGCATGTGTTGTGTGTGATGTGTTAACTCCAGGTAAAACTAGAGCTGGATATTCTTCCCTCCAAAATGGCACTGCGGAACTGCTGAGTTAATTGCCATGGAATTCCTAATGGAAGTTTATGCACTGCAAGGCATGGAAGCTATTTGCAATGTCCCTTTTTTATCTAAATTATATTGCATTATTCAAATTCAACACTGTAGGTTTCCTTTTTATATTCAAGATCATAATTGTTCTGGTATTCATAGTTTGATAATCAGAAAGGGAGTTGTTGCAGAACACATTCTATATGTGTAAGTTCGCATCAGTTTTAATTTTCCCATCCCAAGCCTTGAAGGCATACTGAAGTGTGAACTGAATGTCTGGAATCGTACCAGGAGCTCTGGTAGTTGGGTTTCAGATGAGTTTTCAGCACATTCCATCAGTTCATAAAGTACCACTTGTGTCATTACAGGTGAAGTCAAAATGAATTACCTGTGCAAACCTTATGTAGCCATGGTCACAACATACCAAATGGCAGTGTTGCTTGCCTTCAACAACAGTGAAACTGTCAGTTACAAGGAGCTTCAGGATAGTACACAAATGAATGAGAAGGAACTGACAAAAACCATCAAATCCTTACTTGATGTCAAAATGATCAACCATGACTCGGACAAGGTATGCAGTGAGGATATTACAGACTTTCATGTTTTCAATTTTGTCATTCTAATATTGGGGCATTTTTTAATACGAATGGATCCACTGTTTGTGATTTTTTTTTTTTTTGTTTGTTTGTTTGTTTGTTTCCAAGTTGTATTATTTTGACCCTTGTGAACAACTCTTAAGTCTGTGTTTACAAGGAAAGAGACAGGAGACTGTAGACTATTGGTGCCATGTTCACATTTGCAACTAAGAAATCTGAAATTGTTTGCATGTATGCAAGTCCCTAACTATGATTTTTCCAAGTAAATTGTTGCTGTTTTCTGGTTCTGTTTCTGGTTTTTACAAAAAGGCTCTTTATTGCAGGAAGATGTAGAGGCAGAGTCCACGTTTTCATTAAATATGAGCTTCAGCAGTAAACGAACAAAATTCAAAATTACTACATCAATGCAGAAAGACACACCGCAGGCAAGTATTCTTTGGTCATTCTATCCTCAGCAAGCTCAGGAAGTGTCTTTTTTTTTCTAAAACTGAATTTATTGTAATAGTTTCTTTAATGCTTAAGCAAATTTGGTTTTCCTTAAGATAAAGGTGAGGAAGATGCAACAGAGTCATAGAATCGCCAGAGAACCATAGAATGGTTTAGATTGGGAGGGACCTTAGAGATTGCCTACTCCAACACCTTAGCCATGAGCAGGGACACTTCTCAGGTAGACTTGGCTGCTGAAGGCCTCATCCAGCCTGAGCCAGTGAGGAGGCAGCCACAGCCTCTCTGGGCAACCTGTCCCAGAGTTTCACCACCCTCCTACTGAAGAGCTTCTTCCTCAGCTCCAGTCTAACCCTGCTCTCCTTCAGATTCAAACCATTCCTCCTTGTCCGATTGCTGGACACCCTCATGAAAAGTCCCTCTGCAGCCTTCCTGTAGGATCCCTTCAGGTACTGGGAGGCAGCTCTAAGGCCCCCCTGCAACCTTCTGTTTTCCAGGCTGAATGACCTCAGCTCCCTCAGCCTGTCCTCACAGCAGAGGTGCTCCAGCCCTTGGATCATCTTTGTGGCCTTCTGGGTGCTCTCCAACGGCAGAAAAAAAAAAGATAAACAAGCTTATTCCTTTTGTCCCAAGTGGGTTAGTTTGGTTTGTCTAATGAGACTTTTTTTTGTTGATGGTGTTTATAAAAGCAACTTACTCCAGGTACAGCAGGACCAATCAACTCTCTTTTCCAATGGTTTTGTGTCCCTTGGCAACTAAAATTAAGTCCAGCTTTGACAGGATATTGTACACAGGATTTTGTACAAGAGATGTGTAGATGTTATTCATTCTAGCAAACTCTGCCTGTCTTTTTCCCTAGCAAAAACACTGCTTTGGGTACCTCTCTTGTGTATTCCTGCTGATTTCCATAAATCAAGAATACCAGGGTTCATGGAAGTGTTTTGGCTGGAATTGAACTTCACCAAGATTTTTTTTTTTATTAATTGACTACTTCTAATAAAGTGAAATGTCTAGTCTCAGGATACTTTTATGAAGTGTTTGTTGGTTTTAACTGTATTTTAAATGTTACTCTTGTTCCTATATTGCAGGAGATGGAACAGACCAGAAGTGCTGTAGATGAAGACAGAAAAATGTATCTGCAAGCTGCTATAGTCCGTATCATGAAAGCACGTAAAGTGTTACGGCATAATGCTCTTATTCAGGAGGTAAGAGAAAAATCCTTCTCTTAAGCATGATTATACTCAAACCTTTGGTGATTTGGTTTCCTGCAATTCTGATGAGATCCCATAGAATTTACAGTGAGCACCAGAAAGTGTAGCCAAGCCCCGTTACATCTTGGAAAATATTTTTCTCACACTCTGAAATCCGTAGAAGTAGTTTTCTAAGTGTGTTCTGTTAGGGACCAATTTATAAGGGTGGAATAGATCAGAAGTTGTTGTGTTTTGGAAACAACAAATGCTTTTCAGTTGCCTCTCTGTTTAACTCAGGGAGCACTGTGTAGTGTGATTGCTGTGTTTTCGTCTTGTAGAATACATCAGATTTTTCAGGCTTTACAAGAAAGCATGGAGATTTTGGTTGCTACTCAGAAGTTAAGTAGAGTACAGTCGGTGCACCATTTATTTATCACCAGCCATATCTACTTGTATTGGATTTTTATCTTAGCTTCTAACTACATTTAGGACACTCTTGCAAATAATAATATGCTTTATCGTTTAGTTGTCAGTTTTGAACACTACTTAGATCCTAGATGGATTAGAGTATTTAGAACTAAAGGCCAGACTTCTAAGTAATTCATGTGTATGTTTAGTATAGTGTGAGGACCTGATGCAGCCTTAAATGAGCAGTTGTGAAACATCAAGCAGTGAAGTGAAACTGTACAAAAATCTACTAGAGTTAATTTTTCTTTTTTGCACTTGGAATGAGTTTGTGCCAGTCTCCATGCTGCTTCAGATAGTCTATATCTGGGACCTGAGCTTGATTCTTTCAAATGTTAGGTGTCTTCTCTACTGTCTGTGATACACTTCACACTTAGGCACTTCAGAAATGATTACCAGGTTTTAGAGCAAGTTGTGGGGAGAGAAATTTTTGTACAGTTAATGGTTAACATGAGATTTTAATCTTTGCATTTAAGTGGAAATTTCACCTGGTTATGTCTATATTGGACTCTGTGACTTGTCACATGAATAAGGCCAAACTGCCAAAGGGTTCTGAGTTGAACATACTCAGGTTTCTCACTAGACTGACCTTTTTTAAAAAATTGATAACCATTACTTAAATTTTTGTAGTGTGCTTAACTAACTTCTTAGCTGTTCATCTTCCTTTTTTACCCTCTTAACCTTGCAATAAATCAAATCCTATAGTAAATAAAAAGCTTCTTACCTTTTTATTTATGAAATCACTCATTTCTGATATTAATTATAGTGACATTGTTCCTGACAAGTATTTCAATGCATCCTTCCTGTTTGTGTAGTTTTGATAGAGCAGGACCAAAATACAACATTCTAATTTTCATTCTCTCTATCTGAAGTGAATGCATGAAATATGGTGACTATGAGCTTGAGTGTAGAGCTGAAGTTAGATCAAATCTGAGCACATCTATTAACTTGTTAGCACTGAGTTTCTTCTCATGTGTGCTGCTGTGGAATGTACCAGACTCTTGGCTGCTAGCCCAACAAAACTCTCTCTTTAGAGCTTTTTGTTTGCTTTGCTGGGTGAGTTCTACCTGGTGAGTTCTGCTGCCTCACAGCGGGCTGCAGCAAGCTCTAGAGCTGGGACAAAGCCAGCCTTGAAAAGCTGTAAAGCAAACAGGAAATCCAGTTGAAATTAAACCCACTTTCTTGACAGAACAAATGAGAAACTGTGGGCAAGATATACTGTGACACTTAAGCAGTAAGATCTCTTGTCTGAAAACAAATCAAACAAAAAAGATGGAGGCAAACAGAACCAATGAGCTGAGCAGTCAGTTTAAGTGTTCTTAGGCTGATATATAGAGATGCTGTTGTTGATGTTTGTAAGTCATTGACTCATAGAATGGTTTCAGTTGGAAGAGACCTCCAATGGTCATCTAGTCCAACCCCACTGCAGTCAGCAGGGAGATCCCACACTAGGTCAGGTTGCTTAGAGCCTTCTTGAGCTTGACTTTGAATACATCCAGGGATGGGGCCTCAACTACCTTACTGGACAATCTGTTGCAGTGTTCCACCACTCTCACGTTGAGGAACTTGTTCAGTCTAAATTTCCTCTCATTTCAAACCATTGCCCCTCATCCTATCACTGCAGGCCTTTGTAAACAGTCCCTCTGCAGCCTTCTTGTAGGCCCCCTTTAGGTACTGGAAGGCTGCTATTAGGTCTCCCTGGAGCTTTCTCTTCTGCAGGCTGAACAACTCCAGCTCCCTCAAACTGTGGAGGTGCTCCAGCCCCCTGATCTGATGAACTACTCCAGGTTTATTTAATCATGCGTTTAAAAGCAAAACACACCAAACTTGCCTTAAAGCCCTCAGTGAATATTTCCATAGCATTTATAGCTGTTGTAAGCAAAACTAACACAAACCCTCTCTTTCTCTTGCAGGTAATTAGCCAATCAAGAGCTAGGTTTAACCCAAGTATCAGCATGATTAAGAAGTGTATTGAAGTTCTGATAGACAAACAGTACATAGAGCGAAGCCAGGCCTCTGCAGATGAATACAGTTATGTAGCATGATGTTGCTGTCCTGCAGGTATGATTGTAAGGAGATCATTGCTGTCACTGTTTGGTGTGTTCCTGTGGGAAGAGGCAGGCCTGTGCCTCCATAATTGGTCACTTGGCAGCCCCTGTTTTTCTGCTGTTTACAACATCACCAGTGCCACGTCATGAGCGTCAATGAAAATGCCTATAGATATTTCAAGCTCATGTCATTATGACATTTCTTAAAACTTTACTAAAAGAATGAGTGAAGTATTACTGAAATGTGGAAAATTGGTTGGGTACCATGCTTTTTTTTTTTTTTCCCCCCCCCTCACGTTTGCAGTTGATGTTTTTTAATGTATCTTAAGACAAAGTAAAAAAAAAAAACACAAAAAAAACCTAAAAAAAAACCACACAAAACCAACCCCCCTAAATATTGTAATATGACAGATAACCTAATAATTGTATCTACATTAAAATGTTAAAAAAAAAAAAAGAACATGATACTGCTGCTTGTCAAATAAAAAAATAAAGTTATATAATGTGTCTTGAATGATTGTAGAAATGGATATAGCATTAATGTCTGTAAATATTATTCAGACCTGGAAGAGTAACAATAATGTTATGTGTTAGGGTTTTTGGATAACCTCAGAAGTAGATCTGACATAAGAACTAATTTATATAAAACCAAAGCCCAGGTATGTTATGTTTGATGTGATTATAACCGTAAACATATTTTTTTTTTGTTTAAGTGCACATCTTGTTTTCTTGAGATTAGGTTAATTTACATTTGTAGTGCCTGAAGGCCAGCTCCATGTCTGTTAATCTCACACTGTAGGAATATATTAACAAGAAACAATAAACAGATGTTTGAGGGGATTTACGTGGTGCAGGTCACAAAGGGTTAGGAATGGTTATCAAAGGTATAGTTCAGTGGCTTGTGAAACCACTCTTAATGGGAAAAAATAGATCAAACTGGTAGTTCACAGATTCATAGGGTGGTTTAAGTTGGAAGAGACTTTCAAGATCATCCAATTCCAACCCCCCAGCCATGGACAGGGACACCTTCCACTAGACCAGGTTGCTCAAGGCCCCATCTAGCCTGACCTTGAGCATCTCCTTGAAAGGGGCATCCACGAGCTATCTGGGCAACCTGTTCCAGTGTCTCACCACCCTCACTGTAAAATACCCACTCTAAATCTTCCCTTCTCAAGCTTCATCCATTCCCTCTCTTCTTATCATAACTACCCTTTGTAAAAAGTCCTTTCCTGGTAGAAGCACTACCTGGATAGGTACCTATACATTGGCCCATACTGGTTTTGTTTTCGTTTTTCTTGCTCTCTCTTTTGACTCAGGTGGTTGTGCTGATCATGTTTTGTTTCCCTCTGTCTGAATTGGATTTCTAGCTGTTTGGGCAGGATGAGAAATCCATGGGCTGTTTCATGACCTGTGTTCATCAGGGGCCTCATGGTGACTGTTCAGTCTCACATAAGCAAAGCATACATGTAAAAGACACCAACTCTGCCACTGGGAGTAATTGGAGTTTAAGAGCATTAAGGGTAAACACACTGAATGCCTGCTGTAGAAAAGAGCTTCCTTATGGTCACACCTGTAATGATCACTGACTGGATAAATATTAAGTTAACTTTAAATGGTCCATTTTTGACAGACTTTATTTGATATATATATTACCTGAAATATTTTTTTACATTTTGTGATGATGGCTGCTCACTGGAAGCCCACAGATCAAGAATTAATTTTCAAGGAAAAAAAAAAACTTTGGAGGAGAGCTTTTCCCTTTTTTTTT
>WBNM01018131.1:0-105649 GCA_013399055.1 Ramphastos sulfuratus | reverse complement strand
TTTTTTTTTTTTTTTTTTTTTTTTTTTCTCTCTACTTCTTCACTGTTAGAAAGGTTTCTCTCCAACTCACACAAGTGGCTGCTGTCTCTTGTTTCTTAGGCTGTACCACATTCATATGTTACCTGGAGAGTATAGTAAACTTTCTATAGTTAACTAGGAAAGGCATAAATAACTGCTCATGTTTCCCTCTTGTGGGTTTTGCTGAAGGCAGATAAAGGGCAGTACATAATGAAGGGCACTAAACAATTTTTCTCTGTTTATGGTATTTTATCCCACTAAGACCTAGGCTTTTTTTTCAAAAGGATTTATGTCAGAGTTTAACTGATCATAATATGGTGCAGTAGGTTGTTGTCTCAAGTGGTAGTTCAGAGCTGTATATGCCTGCTGGGAGGCAGCAAAGGTGCTTAAAGGGTCTCTAAGTGTAGTAAACAGAGGACACATTAGCATAGATTTTACTGGAGTGACTTACAGCTCTTTGTGTGAAACTTTGCTGTGCTTACTAAAAAGTAGTTCATAACTTCTTACATAATCCATCAAGATCATAAACTCTATAAAAATACCAAAATAAAATAGAGGGGATATTCTGTGAGACAACAGGAAAAAAATACAAAAAATACTGCCTGAACAGTGAATCATCAAGATCCGTTCTCCAGAAAACAAACAAACAGGGACACCAAAGCTTCTGGAAACACATGGTTTATCTTGTAACTTGTCTATGAGTCAACACATTTTTAGCTTCTTTCTTTATAGAAGGGTTAATAAAAACTGTATTTAAATATAGATTGCAGTAGCAAAATTTTAAGACTGGGTTTGAGAAAGCCTTTAATGAATTTATTTTCAGAGTCACTTCACAAGCAAAACAGAAGCTTTACTGCTCTAGCCCAAACGTGCAAGGTTCTAGCATTACCTTATCTCTGAATTTTTGCATACTTAAACCACCAAAAGTCATATTTTTTATTGCTGGGATAAGCATACTGCTGAGTTGAAACATGTCTAGTGAGTTAAAAACATTCACATGTTTCAGTGCACTTGGCATACTCAGTGTCTTTCATAGTTATACACAAACTCAGTCTTTTCAGGAGTGCTGCAACCTGGCCAATCAATACATCTGGCAAGTGTCACTTCAAAATAGAAAGTGATGATGGGTATTGACTGGAGGGGCAAATGGTAAAAAGAGATCAAAAATGCCATGCATTTAATTTTTCACTAGAAGAAAGTGGTGTAATTGCACAGATATTTGTTTGTTTTTTAATTTGTTGTAAGTCTATTGCCACGTATGACCTCTTAGTATAGTTGGAGCTGTTCAGCTGAGCCTGGGAACAGAAATATCTTTTATAATTGTAATATCATAATGCATTTTACCTCTAGTATGAAGAGTTATTGCTGATTCTTAAAAATGGATGGTGGTGTCCTTTGCCTTCAGATAGATTATTCTGTTCTAGGGAAGAAAAATGTATTCAGATGTCCAGGGATGCTGGAGCTATGAAAGTTACTTACATCACCATAGCAGCAGGAACAGATTTCAAAGCAGAGAGTATCTACTTTTTAAGAAAACTGTCAGTGCATACTTCACTTTCTCAGATAAGGAGGACAGTACAAAAAAAAATCGTCAAAGGATCTGACTCCTGTGCTTCGAAAGTTGATCTGGTGAGTCTGTGTGCACAGGATCTAGCACATAACACATTCTCTTCAGGGTTTTGTTTTAGAGAGGGCATAAGCACTGATGCCAGTGGGCCTTCAAGAAACAGGAGGCATGGCATTTTTGATGAGTCTGTCTTCATTGGTCTCTTGGCCAGGAGAGTTCCCCAATCTTAACCAATAAGGCAAGCAAGGCCTGGCCTGTTGCCTTTCTTGGATGTGTATAAATCTAAATTGGTTTGAAGGTTAGTCAGTCAAAAGGGATGGACTCTTACCTGCTCCACCAAGGCTTTCTGCTTTTTTTTTTTTTTCTTTTTTCATTGCAACATTCAAGGAACTAAAATCAGCAACTGGGACAAGGAATCTGTAACTTACTCATGAAGTTATTTCTGTGGGAGCCGGGGCTGTGGGTATGAGTTCCAGTGAGTGGGTTTGTACATAAGATGAGCCATCTGCTTCTCAGTGAAGAGAGAAAGCAACAGTGGCCAGAATTCTGTATGCAAACTTCATCCTCTGCATGTGTTGATGGCCATAATAGACTTAAGTGATAGCCAGTAATCTAGTCACTGGTAATGAATGAGTATGTGAACATTTACAGTTAGGTGCCATCTCACCATCTGGGGCCTCCGAAAGACTTGGAAGTGAGGCTTTCAGAAGTATGGCTTTGGATTTGCACATATGTTCTGCCTGACTGCCATCTGAAGCCATGGAAGTGAGTCATGTGAATCACCTGTAGCCTCATCTCAGAGATTCCAGCTGAAATTCTCTTTCCCTCCCCCCAAGTGGGTGTTTGCTGCCACATGTTTTACTGTACTGGTAATGCTGTATCTAAGCCTTACTGCAGCCACAAACTGAAGGGAATGGATGTACACCCACAAAATATATGCTGCTTGCAGTCTGAGTCATGGCTGTGCAGCAGCGATGTGCCCATTGCAGCTGATGAAGATTTGGGAAGGTCACAGAATCACAGAATGATAGAGCTTGGAATGAACCCCTGGAGGTGAAGAAGTCCAACCCCTGTGCCGAGGCACGTTAAAGTTAAGATGTAAGATTGCTATTGAGAACTGTAGTCTCATTCTGGGAGAAGGAAGCCTTCTATCTGTGTGGAAGCAGACTGTAGCCTTAGGAAAGTTCTATGCATTGGAAAGACCCCACAAATTTATAACTATCATTTATTTGGAGTGAAGTCATCAAGAACCGACAGCAGCTGCTCCTTTGTCCTCTTTCCCTGGGGCATTGTCCCTTTTTCAGAGCATTGGGTATTTAATTCTGTTAAAATACACGTTAAAAGGCAGGGAGAGTTTGACAGGATCGAAGAGAAGTGGAGTTTGTGTCACCGAGTGAGACCTGTATTAACTTAGTGGGAAGGGGCAAGTGGGGACGTGTTCAGATCCTAAGCAGCAGCCCCACAGCTGGGGCAGAAGAGTCTGGGGTTTTGCATGTGGACTGGCAGACCCTCTTTATTCTTTCCCACACCCAAGCACCACCTTTGAAATGCAGACTTGACAGGCAGAGCTGGAATATCTGCTCCTTCCCTTCCTGGTGCAGCTCCTGTGACTGCAAGGGGCTGCCTGTCCGGACAAGCCTTGTTTTCCAGCCCCAGCACAGGCCAAGGCAGGGCAGGAAGTGTGGGGAGTGGGCAGGCAGAAGGTGCCCTGGCAGTGGGGATTTGTGGGAGGCAAAGAAGGGTGTGATCTACCCTGGCTGAATTTTAGCAGAAGGACAAAGATCATAAACTACTTACAAAAATGGCAAGAAGCTTGTGTTCTTAATAGGGTATTACCTGAGGGGACCACAAGTTATATAGGTCATATGCAGTGACAAACATGACAGGTAAAATAGCTGCTGAGGAGACAGATTTGCTTTTATTGCCCTTTCTTTTTTTCTCCTTTTTTCAATTTTTTTTTTCATTTTTTCCACCCTTTAAAAAAAACCCAAAACAACAGTTTGTCCTTCTGTAAACTACAGACTTCAGAAAAGTAAATCTTCAGGAATTTTGGAGAGGGTTTTATGAAATATTTAATATTTAATTCACAGATTCTGGGCTTTGCATCTCCCAGAATTTCCTGCTGCATTGTCTAAAATGGTCGTTGTGCTGTTTCATGTCTGTAAGAGCAGTTGGCCAGTCAAGCTGAAGACAAAGGGAATTGTTTCTCTTTGCAGGGACACTTCTTTTGCCCATTGGAATGGGCTGCACAGGGGAGGTGGTGGAGTCACCATCACTGGAGATGTTTAAGAGGAGACTGGATGAGGCACTCAGTGCCATTAGTTAATTAGAAGGGTTAGGTGATAGGTTGGACTCGATGATCCTAGAGGTCCTTTCCAACCTGGTTGATTCTGTGATTCTTGCTGGTTTCACCTTATTGTGTGGGGCTCTTTTTCCTTACTATGCCCTTTTAGTCTTGTTGCCCAGCTGGGACATTTTGTGTATGGTAATCACATATAGTGCCTTACAACACTTGTTTGATCAGTCTGTGCCTATGAAGATGCATCAAAAGTTTCTATGTATCTGCTTCTGTAGCAAGTAGTTTGGCAATCAGAATGTGATTTTATTATTGCCATACTCTGAGATCTCTGGGATACCTAAAGTGGGTTTTCTTCAGCAATTTGCTATTGATCATGGCTGGGTTTAACACCAATTAAAAAACTGTAAGTTACATTAAATCCTGTCCATAGAGACTAGAGTTTTGATACCACTCCTACAGAGCACTGCAAGCACTCACTTGATTAGTGTTTTGTGTGATGGAAATTAATATTTTGGAATAACTTTTTCTTGCCCTTAGGAATTCTTTAAGGGTTATTTTGTTCATTTTGGTGTGTGTAAGATGCTTGTGAAAACCTTCACTTAACTGCATATTAGTTAGAGTATGGATAATATAAATGCAATCTGCTTTTCAAGCCAGCAGCAGCAGTGATGGAGGAGCAGCTGTGATAGGACATCTTCATATTCATCTTCTGCTGGAGGCTACAAAGACTAGCAGAGATTTTAGAGCAGTTAGGTTCAGTAACAAATGCTCTGAAACCACTATTTGCAGGAGAATTTGTAGTGTGGAAGGCAGAGATCCTTCACAGTTTGGTGTCACACTGCTGGATTGGCCATTGGCTAATGGGAAGGTGGCAGAAAGCTGTCCCACCTGCCCGGGGCAGTTACTGTGAGCAGACTGTTCTCATTTTTCCAGAAGCCACTAGTACAAAGTGCTCCCCCTGTTAGCTCTGCAGCAGTGCCGCTCTCCTGATTGAGCTATGGCCGTGTGGAAGTGTAGGTGCTCCCCTTAAGATGGCTCCTTACAGCAGAACCCCATTAGAGCCCTGCCAGCCCCGGTGACCGTGGGCTCAGCAGTCTGCCAACACCTTCCACTGAAAAAGGCAAATACTGGGGAGACAAATAGGAAGAAATGGACATGTGTTGCTTCTCCTCTGCTAGTGTGAAGGTGTTGTGGCTGCAGGAGCCTGTTCTGGGAGCAGCTTGCTGCCAGCAGAGGAGGCTGTGGCAGCTGGTCCGGGCGGAGGCAGCCTTAACTTACTGCTGGCTCTACTCCCTGTCCCCACCAGGTCCATGCGCAGCACCGTGCCTTCAGTAGCAATTCTGGAGAGGGCTTGCACCCAAATTGACCTTTAGTGAGGTGTCCCTAAGAGGCTGCTTTGAATTACTTCAGGCTTACTGTAGGGAGCTGAGCCTGGATCTTTCCCTTCCCAGGTGTGTTCTAACCACCAGGGTATGAAGTAAGAGGGATAGGTCAGAAGGCTTCCTTTGGCTCTACCTTAAAAGGAAGTATCTGCCATCAGGCACTTCACAGTGCTTCATCTGGTTGTGTGCTCTGAAAACACCCTTCAGACTGAGCCCCTTAGGGGACCAAAGTCGATTCTGGAGCCTGTTCATCCCTGCTGAGCCCGAGGCAGTTCTGGGCACACACAGAGATGAGACAGAACCTTTCTGGAACGTCTGAAAATCAAAACAAAAAACAAGTGAAGTTCCTCTGTGTATGAACTTCCAGGATCACAGTTTTGGTCCCTATTGGATTTAACTTGATAATATGGCACAATATTTTAATTTTTAATAAACCTTGGCCTAATAAAGTCAATCTCTGTGAGAAGCAGAGGCTTATTTATTTTTTTTTTTAATGCTAAGATGCAGCAAAAGACTTGAGCAAATTTTCATGGGCAACCCTGCTGTTGGATTAGTGCCCTCATTCAATCAGAGTGTGCAAAATACAAACCCTAGGCAGAGCTAAACTGCCAAGTGAAGGAGATTTTCAAAATGCCAAACAGAGTGAAAGTACCAAGGGAAAAATATTTGAAATCCTCTTATACGATTATTAAAACAAAAACACACACACACATGAAACCAGCAGTCCTAGGCTGGGGTGGCACAGGGAACTTGCAAGAGAACAGCCTGTTCTTGTTGGATGCTTTGTTTGATGTCAGTTGGAAGCTGAAACAAAGCAAGTATTTCAGGATAATGTGCATGAGGTGACCAAGAGTGTGTTGCCCACTTTCTCCTTCCACAGCACTGCTGATCCTGCAGCTCTGCCTGCCTCTCTCTCCAGGTTCATAAGAAACTTGTGTGGGACTTTTGTGACCAAAGTGCAGGACATGATGCTTGGCTGTGTTCAACATCATACAGTAGGCCTCAGCTGGTTGCTCCAGCCTGTCCAGATCCCTCTGCAGAGCCTTCCTCACCTTGAGCAGATGGACACTCTTGCCCAGCTTGGTGTCATCTGCAGACTTACTGAGGGTGTGCTCGATCCCCTCATTGAGGTCATTGTTAGAGGCACTAAATAAAACCGGCCCAAATACTGAGTCATGGGGAACACCACTTGTGGCCACTATGCAACAGCATCCCAACATTCTGGGATGCTTAAAACTAGACTATAACAAACAATGAGAAGGAGGAGAAACTTCTTCATGGTGCAGGTGGTGGAGTGCTGGAGCAGGCTGCCCAGAGAGGTCATGGAGTCTCTTGCTCTGGAGACTTTCAAAACCCACCTGGTTATGTTCCTGTTTGACCTGCCCTGGGTGCTCCTGCTTTGGCAGGGGGCTTGGACTCAATCTCTGGAGGTCCCTTTCAACTCCTAACATTCTGTGATTCTGTAATAAGAAATACAACTCAGAGAGGCATTTGGCCAGTGCAGAGTTCAGTGAACTAGAAGACCTCTACTATTTCTAATTTCTTTTGCCTGAGACACTGGGGGAGAACATTCACAGAGTTCTGAGGAGCTTTGTCCTTACAGATAATAAATGCAGTATGACAAAAAAGAAATTAGTTTGTCTTTAATAAAATTAAGCTTGTGTGTTTCTAAATGGGCTGCAGAATAGTTGCAGTTGTTTTGTAGCACTTAATTATCTGCAAAGTCTCTCCCGAAAGCAAAGGCCTTCAAGTTTAATGATTTAGGGTTTTTTTCACTGATTAGGCAGTTTAATCATAAGCAGTTTTGCGTTTAGTAACAAACTTTGAAACTTAATGTGTAGGAATAGTTAAAATTTGTATTTGTTGAATTAATAGGTCCTTTTATATGGATCAAATGCCCATTATTTTAACAACATATGTAATCCCTTTTTTGATGTTATGTCTGACTTCAGAAGATGACAGTGTATGTGTCTGCACCTGAGCCACTTCTGTTCTTGTAGAGTCAGGACTGGAAAGCAGCTCCTTTGTGGTTACTTCTGAGCTGTTCTAGCTCCTTTCAGAGAAACATGTCCCAGAGATGCTCTTGACTCTGCTGACTCGATGTCTACCAGCAGTGAGAGGAATTTGGACTCATTAGGTAGATACCTACATTTGTGCAGATGACTGCTGTGTGAAGAGCTTGGCCATGAGGAAAACTATGAGGGGGGAAACAAGGCTGGGCCCAAACCTTGCCAGGAAAAGGCCTACCAATGTCTTTGTGTTGAATATGGAAATCTCCAGGGTTTGAACAAGACCCAGGAGCAGCTGTGGGAAATCAATTACTCAGGATCCTCTAAGAAGAGGGAGCTTATTGTGATTGACTTTGGTCATGGAGATTGGACATCCAGGAAGAGGCTGCTAGAGGCTGCTGGGCTAACAGATGTAACCAGTTCCTCACAGGGCTAAAATCAGTAATCCCTCATGAAGCTCAGGCTGCTGATGCCTCAATTACTACAAGATAAAGCTCTGTTCTTTGAGCTAATGGAATAATGCAATTAGGACAAGGTAGTACTGATAAAGTCTTATCCATTAAGGGCTGGTTGTCACAGAAAAGGTGACACCTGCTGTACTAGACACGGCGCAGGCACACTTGGGAAACCTGCTTGACCAAGCTTTGGTTGGCAGAGAGCCACCATGATGTGCCTGCTCATGGCTCTGCAGTGGGAAGGACAGTTCTGCAGGCAGAAATTAGGGAAGAGGTGGAAGCAGAGGAGGAGAACATGGTAAAGGTCATAGCTGTGAATGGTGTGGAAATGATGAGTAGGATGATGTTCTCTGCCTTTTCATAAAGACACTATAGGGCATCAAAAATGAAGCTAGCAGGAGCCAGCCTGAAAACAACAAATAATAAAATGAAGTAGATGTTCACAGAACAGGTAATTGGGTGATTGGGCTCTGCCTAAAGAGTATTGTGACTGCTAAAAGTTCCTGTGACTCAGGAGGAGACTGGACAAGTTCATGGAAATCTTTTAAGGGCTACGAACACCAGAGGCCACATCCAGCCCCAGAAGTCCTGGAAAATGGTTGGAGGCAGGGAGAATATTGGCAGAACTGCAATGTTCTTGCACTGTTCTTCCACTCTGCTCTAGGCTCATGCTTAAGGAGGCAGACACTGGGTTAGATGCACCCAGTGCTGACTTCTGCACCCACTTTTAAGAATTCTTTTACCTCCAGAAAACTATTTATTCTTCCTTCAGTTGGTAGCTTCCCCCCTGCCCCGAGCAATCTTGCATGATCCTCACAGCATAGAACCATGTTTTCTTTCCCTGTCATGTTACAGTAGAGATTTGGCTTGTTGGCTTTAATCATATTTATTTTTAAAATGGGAGAGTCATCTCAAGGGAACAAAACACATGAAAAAAAAAAGAAAAGGCAAAACAAATCCTCATTCATGCCAAAGGACTTCTGGGAGACCTGGTTTTGTTCTTTAGAAGATGCAAAAGTAAATTTAACTTGCTGAGGTCAGGCTTTCGTCCTGCTTTACAGAATATGTTACAAAAAGCTGTTTCTGTTTCTTTTTAAATTATTTAAAGTGATCTCAGAAGACTTTTGGTATTTAATAGTGATGAGCAGTCCTAAAAGCTGATCAGCAGCCACTCCAAGAGTGAGCTGGCATTGCTGATTGTGCCTTGAGTTAATGGCACAAAGCAAGCGAGACCTTCATTGTGGAAAGTGCGAAGGAGGACAATGGGAATGCTGAATTCAAGAATTACTCTATTTTTAGTTGTTAGGACAATAGAAACATACTTAGAAGTGTACATTTAATGTTCCTCAGTTTTCTGAAATTTTTTTTTTAACCCTCAGGTGCCATGAGAGACATTAGTGATGAAGGAGCACAGAGAGCTGAACAACTGAAAGTAAACAAAGGTTCTTTGCTTTTATCATCAGTAGCTCTAGATAAAGAGGTTGATGCAAATCTGCCATGGGCACAGGATCTGATTAGGAAAGTCATTACCTAGAGGCACTTCTTGCTTTTCCATTCCTCATCCAAAGGGAAGTTCACTTGTATGGTGCCTTTTACCTGCTCTGATGAGAGGAACTTTACCTCTCTGCCCCTTTTATGTCAATTTGGATTGATGATGGAGCAAGTGAGAGCAAACCTGATTCTCAGCTTACCAGCTGTGTATCTGTCAAAAGCGCTGTGAGCATCAACAGCTTTTAGCTTTCCATCTTGCCAGCTAGGACTTCTGCTGCTCTCTCCCGTGAGGAAAGAGTGTGGTGGACTGTAAAGATGGCCATAGGTTCATGGGAAGTGAGGGCTGATACCATGGCTGCAGCACACTGCCTGGGCTGAAGGAAGACTCTGTTACATGAGTATTGTTAGTCTCTTTTCACAATGAGAAGAGCTGAGTTGGAAGATCTGGTTTTAATATTTCTGAATATGCTGTGCAATTGTCACTCTGCAGCTACAATTGTATAGTCTCAGGCAGCTGTCTCAAACCCGAGCTGTTTCTGAATGCCCAGTTTTAAACTGGTGTTAGGGAATTTTGTGGGGCCTCACAGAAAGCACAGCCACCCCTGGAATGTGTATTTTGGACATACAAATGCTCTGCAGTCTGCAGAATTCACTGACAAAGGAGATGCTCAGAATCCCTGGTCAGGAATCTAAAACCCAGGATGTTTTCAGTGGGTTTGGCCTTCACCATCCTCTGCTTCACATGGTCCCTGTGGAATGGGATTATGGTGTTGGCTGAACTCAGAGTTACTGAGAAGAAAAGCAGTCAGGTGCTGTAGTAAAATGTTCATGAAATTTTCAGGACTAAATAGCTAATGTTGCAGCTGGTGCCAAGGCTGAGGTGTGTGCTACAGGTAAGGCTTGGGACCATGCAGCAAATACCAAGTGAGTCAGTAAGCATGCAGTGCAGCAGGGATCTGAGGGGATCCCATGT
This sequence comes from Ramphastos sulfuratus, assembly GCA_013399055.1. NCBI lineage: Eukaryota > Metazoa > Chordata > Aves > Piciformes > Ramphastidae > Ramphastos > Ramphastos sulfuratus. The sequence goes on along the minus strand of WBNM01018131.1, from coordinate 95,455 downwards.
GGTGCAATCTGTGCTCTCCCCACCTTTGTCTTTTTCTTTTGTGATGGTCCAGCTGTGTTTTCTTACTCTGTTGCCTTGATGGAATGAGGACTTTATGGGCATTTGAAAATGGCAGCTTGGAGAAAGCATCTTCCCTACGGGCATGTAAAGGCAGAGGGTTTTGCTCAGCCAAGCCTTCAGGGATTTTAAATCGTTCTTGAAGGTCAATGATGATGCTTGTGCTGTTGCAATGGTAATGCACTGCTTTTAGCAGCAAGGAGAGCTGTCTGTGTGCTTGGGCAGCATGTACAGTCTGGTCCACATCAGTACCATTTAGATCCTATAGTTAATATACAATCCAGAAAGAAAGAAACCACAAGAAGCCAGCCCAAACATAGACTTTATATGGGTTAAAAGTTGTCCTTGGAGAGCGCAATGAGCTTGTGTCCATGGTGGCAGCAGATAATAACACATCAGTGATGACTAGTACTTTGAGAAATTACAGTGCTAAACTCTTACACTTTTACCTGCTGGCACTCGTGGCTCAGTCTGGAAGTCAGGGAAGGAGAAGGAGAGACATCTGCAAACCCAAACTGCTATCCTGGAAAGCAAGTGTTTATTTCTCAAAACCTTTCCAGTTTCTGCCTGGCCAGAAGCAGATGCCAAAATTCACAGTGAATGTGTATGATGAGCTGATTGATTTTCAGAGTAAAATGCCTTCAGTGTGATAGCCAAGATGAAAACTGAAGCTAGCCCCTGCCATGCATGTGTCACAGGAGTACCAGCCTGTGCTGACAGAACCCTGCTTCCAGTAGTGCTGCTTCTCCTGTGCCGCACATCAGGAATATAAAACCCTCAGGTGATGAAGGGTGAGAAGTTTATGCAGGTTGTGGTTCCAAGTATGTGTGTGCAAAAGAGCCATTTGTGTTAGTTGCTCTTGCACAGTACTTAGAGTCTGAGTGCTGAGCCCATTACCTATAGAGTCTTGAAATTAGCTTTTGAGAAGGTCTGGCTTGGTTGTTTTTTTGGTTTTTTTTTATGTTAAAAGCAGACATGAGGAATAGTTTTGAAGTCAGCTAAGTGCATTACTGAAAGGATTTGGTTTCAATTCAGCCACATTTGTTGGAGAAGAGTGAAAAAATTACTTCTCTCCAAAGTGATGCTCCAGCAGCATCAGTTTGCATCAATATGCTAGAAAGATTCTATCCATCCTCATAACTCTTGGACTATTTCTCCTGATCTTGAAGTAGCAATCAATGAGAGCTGTTGTAGATGCCATGACCATAGACCTCTGCTTCACAATGTTTCCCCCTGTGTGAGTACACAGGGAGGAGTGTGGCCTTGGTACCCAGAGATTTAACAGATGCCATCATCACTTTGTGAGAGTTGTCTGTGTCCTGCAGAGCTCTTGCTTTCTCAGGCTTTGTTATTCTTCATACAGTTGTATCAGACGAGTTGACATAACAAAAAGGGATTCAAGTCCAAGAAATGCAATTGCTCAGTCCACTGAACCGTCACTTTAATTTCTCTTCACCAACCACCTGCTACTTTTGTGCCCTGTGTTCTCACTTTGCTGCACAGGCCAGCAGGTTGAGATTCAAGCTAAGTCCAAATAATAATTCAAAAAGTGACATGAGCTGAGCATTCCTGAAAAACCTCACAAAGCTACATAAGCAGGCCCTTAAAATCTCAGCAGGATTATCACTGAGATTTTTTTTTAGTGGTGCCCAATGACAAGACAAGCAGTAATGGGAACAGACTTGAACACAGAAAGTTCCATCTAAATATGATGAGGAACTTCTTTACTTTGAGGGTGGTAGAACACTGGAACAGGCTGCTCAGAGAGGTTCTGTGGTCTCTATCTCTGGAGTCATCCAAAACCTGCCTGGACGTGTTCCTGTGCAGTCTGCTCTCGGTGAGCCTGCTCTGGGAGGTTAACTGGCCCAGATGATCTCCATAAGGCCCTTCCAACCCCTGTCATTCTGTGATTCTGTGATATTGAGTATTTCTCCAGGCTGAATTGATGCAATCTGTACCAGGGACAGTGGACTTTTCAGATCCATAGCTTGCAGTCAAGTGCATTTCTATCTGCTGCTCCCCAGCTCCTGAAGCACACATTCCTCACCAACACAGGTCTGGCCCTGAGCAGTATCTGGGGCTGACACTTCCGAGAGAGTCTGGACTAGCGGAGGCTGATTCTTTGAGAGAGGTGGTGGGTGAGTGTTGCCTGACTTTGTACAAGGAAAACTAAGCTGCATTGAAAGGCAAACCAAGCTGTTCTCCTGTGTTTAAAAAAAACAAAATGACATAAAACCAACCCCCAAGAGCACTATGGTAAACAAACAAGAACTTACAGCAGATAAAGGGTGGCAGGGCAACACTCAGGTGGGAAATCAGACCTCTTTGATACAGGCTGCCAAACAAACCATAAAACTTGTCTGCAGTTAGGGAGGACAGGTTCAGTGATTGCTGGAAAATGTTTAGTATTTGGATTCTCCCTGCTAGTGTCATTCTGCTCATGTGTGACTAGGAAGCCTCAGGAGTCACCAAATGATCTTAAATCGAAATGGAAGGCAGAGGGTGCTGTGATTCACCTGTGCCCACTGCAGTCTTGCACCATGAGAGAATCTGGGATCTCTCAGCTGGGACCCTGAAGCTTGCAGTTCAGCTGATCTGAGGAGCTTGATACTCTGCAAAGAATTACAGAAAAGATTCCAGTTTAAAGGGTTATTATTGGTTTGAAGTGAAGCACAGCTGTCAGAATGATGGTGTAATTGCTGAATGTTGCAGGGTGTAGCTTACACTGACAGGAAACTGTCAGTTTTGGAACCTGGACTGCCTCAGAGGACAGTCCACAGCTTGGAGCTACACTTAGCAGCTGGTGGCTTCTGTTTAAATCCAAGGGCAGTGTTGCATACTTAGAGTGATCTGGCAGTAACAGACATCATGCCAGAACAGTCATGTTGCAGGCTGTGGGTGGTTTAGAAGCTTCAGGTTCTTCGTGACCTGCTCCGAATGTGACTGTGTAACAGTCACTGATGTTGCTGTACACCAGTGTGCTTAGGTTTCAGGATCAGTAGAAACCCACTGTGCAGGTGCCTGCCTGCTTTGCTGCAGATCATCTGTAGATGTAGGAATAGCTTTGATCAATATATACAAGGTTCCTATTTAAAACCCCCAACCTGCACTGCTGTGTTTTACACATGGAGATACTGAAATCTTGCCTGTTATGCTTTCACAACCCAGTCCTCTGGTTTCCAGTTGAGGTGCTGAAGTTAGTCAATGTAAAAGTGGTCAGAAAGACCTGTTCAAACCTGCCTCATGATCATCTTTCTTTTCCCTGTACTGCCTATGGCTCTCACTAATCATCTGTTTATCAGTCACCTCAAGTTCTCCCTCTGCCTTCTTTTCTTAATCTCTTACCGCTACTGAAATTCAAGAGTCAGGATGGAGCTGCTGTTGTTGATATCTCTGCTGTCAACTTTGCGATGGGAATCGAAAAGCTAGGAGGGAACTTTAAGTTCTTCTGAGTCTTCTGTCCCTCTTGAAGGCATACAGCAATCATGCATTAATTAATGCTGTGAATATTTACAGGTGTCCTCTTTGTGTCTGGACTACCAAAATCCTTATCTGAGCATCTTGTCTGTGACCTTCCTTTGCTGAAGGTGGAGTCGTGTATGAGTTGCTAAGGTAGGCTTACTTCTATTTAGGGAGGATTTTCTCCTGCTTGCTCCCACCTGTTTCCTTCTCACTTGCCCTGTTCTGCCTGCCAGACCCTGGGATCAGCCCAACAGAAAGCTCTTCATTTCTCTTTGCTGGATTATTTTTCTGCCTCATTACTGAGTATTCTGATGGTGAGGTTCAACAAGCACTGGACTCCATGCAGAGCAAGAGGCAGCAGTAAGGAACAGGAATATGGGAAACCAGATGAATGTTTTCAGCATTGAGGACTATAAGCCCAGCTAGAACTCTGCCACTGAACTTTACCTTCAAGTCTCCAGCAACTTAATGGAGCCCTTGCACAGACCTCGTGATGTGGTTTCTACAGCAGGTTTCCTCTCCTGCCACCGTGGGCATGGTCCTTCCAGCACACAACGTTTAAGACTCTTGTCTTCACCTTGAACACCCTTCAGGGTTCTGCTCCCCTCTGTCTTAACCCATAACCTTCACTTTACCAATGATGCTTTCATTTTTCACCCACTTGCCTTTTTAAATTCAGATCTAGAGCTGTATGTGTACATTTCCATATGTATGTGTGTATAGCTGTGTGTATGTGTACATGCACACACATCTGGTTTCTTATTGGTCTCCATCTCCAACCATCCCTCCCTTAGTTCACCAGCAAGATGAGAACACTTTCCCCAGAAGAGATGTCTTTGTATGGAAAGAACATGTAACAGTAATGTAGGATAAATGAAGGAAGCTACTTTTTGTGATTTATATGAGAAAGAGAGTAACACTTATTTGGTTTAAATGCTCACTCACTCTCTCAAATGGTTTTTTTTTTCCCCTCTGTAAGAGCTGGCTTTGTGCAACAGGGACTCTGTGTCATGTGTGATTCTGATGATCACGCCCTAAAAGAAATATTTTCTAACAACAAGTATAAGTGAAGTCAAATAAAATAACATCTCTCTTCAGTGCTTGGAAGCAGAAAGTCACCAAAATAAAGCATTCTGCCTTTCTGGTATGCCAGATGCCTGCCTCGCGCACTGGATGTCTAGATGTAAATGTTGATGGCAGAGCAATTAAGACCATTTCTTGTACACCTTCTGGGGCAGGTTGGCAGCTTTTCATTTCTGATTTTGGCAAGACTTGGCTCTATTCAGCACTCTGCTTTTTTCTTTGTAAAGTTTGAAAGGCTGAGGGTTTGCTCGAAAGCTACGTGGTTGACTTCTGTAGAAGGAGTTGCCAAGGATGACTTTCTTCTCCAGTAGTCTGTAATTCCTTTCCATGTGCCTGCAGGTTTGAGGCAGTATGAGACAAACAGAGGTGTCTTGTTACTGGGAGCTTGCTTATTGTATGTGATATTTGTTAGAAAATGAGCCTAATTATTTCTTACATTTCCTGTGCTCTGGCACAAAGGTAGCCTTTATGCCTATGAGCTTCAGTGATACGCAAACCAAAGTACCATCGCGAGAGTATATTAAAAGTAGAAAATAAAGTAGAAAATGAAGTTTATCCTCATTAGTTCTGTTAAAAATTCATTGCTTCCTTCATTTCTACCTACTCAGAGTCAGTAGCTATCTAAAACATGTCTAAAATTGAGACCTGCACAGCTGTGCAAACTCTGCAGCAACTAACCGCTTAAGGTGGCCAGAAAGGAAAGCTGCTTCAAGAATGGAGGCTTTTTTTTCAGAGCTAAAAAAAGTCATATTTAAAATTCTTTTGACCCTGTGTCATAGCAGGAGCAGCTGTCACCACATCTGACTAGGAGCCTAAAGGATTAGAAGGAACAAACTTTGTTCACTGCAGAAAGGATAGTTGTTACAGTGGCTTTAAGCCATTGTGTCTAATGATGGGAGCTCTGCCTAATTCCTCCTTATCCTTCCTTGAGCTTTATGTCATCCCCAGCTCTCCCTGTGTCTACAAAATTTTCTGCCTTCCTGGTTTTCTCAGTTTTATGGAGATACTTTTGGTTTTCTAGATGTTATCTACCAGCACGCACTTACAAAGGTTCACATCCAGAGCTCTGTTAAAAATTAGAGCCCAGTCCTGGCTGACCTGTCCTGCCCTGCACTCCACATCTATCAGAGTGAGGATCCCTTCCCCAGAGCAGGACCCACTCATCTTAACCTGAGAAAGACCAGGACAAAGAGAAACAATTTACAGTAATAATGATAGTGCACAGAAAGACACTGCATTAAATAGGTGACTTGGAGCCTTTCCAAAGAGCTTTGAAATGTTAGTAAGTAAAATATATAAACACAGGATGCATCTTGCTAGTACAAGTATGTCTTACATCACAACAGAAAGCAAGAGCAGCTCAAGTAAATGCTTAAACTTTGTACATCAGTAAGCAACATGTGTACTTTTAGCAAAAACACATTAAAGCAAACTGCCCCCTCAGATTCAGTCCTTATGCCTTTCTAAAGCATGTGCAAGAGTAGTAATGAAACCCTCTAGTTTTCAGCTTCCAGATGAATATCAGCAAATATCAGGTTAGAAGTGGGGAAAATATTAAGTAGATATAAGATAAAGAGTTGCATGCTCAAGAGGAAGAAAGTCTGGTTCTGCATTGTTAGGTTTGGTGGTGTCTTAGAATCATAGAATGGTTTGGGTTGTAAGGCACCTCCAAAGATCATCCAGTCCAACCCCCCCTGCAGTCAGCAGGGACATCCTCCACTAGATCAGGTTGCTCAGAGCCTTGTCAAGCCTGACCTTGAATATCTCCAGGGATGGGGCCTCCACTACCTCCTTGTGAAACCTGTTCTAGTGTTCTGTCACCCTCGTGGTGCAGAACTTGTTCCTAACATCCAATCTAAATCTGCTCTTGTCTAGTTTGAAGCTATCGCTGCTCATCCTGTCACTGCTTCTTGGTTTGGTTCTTGTAAACTTGCCATGATAATTTGTGTTTCCTGTCATACATTTCACTAATAATGCTGATGGGTAAGATGCTACTAGAGATGAGTTTCACTGACTGCACAGGAAGATGTTTCCCTGACACTTTCTTGTGAAGGTTCAGAAAAAGTGGGTTTGTTTAAGTTTAAACTTGAAGTCAGATAGTGAAACTGGCTCTATGCAAATAGACCATATTCAAATTGAATCTGTTTTAATTGTTAGGCAAAATAAAATGCAAAGCTTAAAGTATTCAGATGTAGACATGCATTGCTCAGCCAGTCAAATCCTCCAGAAGTCTGAGATGGACTCCTTGTCAATGCAAAGGACTATTTTAAGCTGAATGAAGTTTTCCAGGAGAGAAGCACTAAATAATTGATCTGCTTGTCCACCTCACTGAACTGTCATGCTCCACTTCATCTCTCTGTGGTTGGCTGAATCCACTGTAAGATGATGGCTGGAGCCAGCAAGCAGAGGGTGTGGTGTCCAGAGCAGGCAGTGGCAGCAGCTGTCTCGTTGTGGACACACGCTCTAGCTCTCCTTGCTCCACTAGGCTCTAGCTCTCCTTGCTCCACTAAGTTTTTTTAACACAGATTATAGGATTGCAGCCACAGAATCAGAATCACAGAATCACAAAATGTTAGGGGTTGGAAGGGACTTCCAGAGAGCATCGAGTCCAACCCCCCTGCCAAAGTAGGATCACCTAGGGCAAGTCACACAGGAACGCATCCAGGTGGGATTTGAAAGTCTCCAGAGAAGGAGATTCCAAAAAAAGGAGACTGCCACTAAAGGCAGGAAAGCTTTTTGATAGATCAACAAATGTTGCTTGCTTTATTTTAATGGCAAGCTAGAACAACTCTTTATTTAATGACCAAGACATAAGTATCATGTAACAAAACAGCTAGCAAGTTTGCTTTAGCATCTCACCTAGATTGCAACACCTAGATGTTTTTTGTGGTTGTTTTTTAAACTCGAAAGGAGCTCTCTGGGCAGCAGCTGCCCTGTCAGAGCAGCAGGCAGCAGTCAAACTTGGGCTGCCAAGGCCTCGCAAGCAGTTTTCCTGCTCTTGCTGTGTTCAGAAGCATCATTCCATGAGGCCTGTTTCTGGAATGCCAGAAGATGTACTCATAGAAAATTTTCATGTCAAACTGCCTTAGGTTTGGCAGGGTTTTTTAAACCAGCTGGTGCATTGTTCTCCAGGAGCAATGGAAGGCTGAGATGTGCAGGCATCGTTACCCAGTGTAATGGTGGAGTGGGACTGGCGTAGCAGCAGCACTGAGCACCAGAACCACCTCCACCCCTGCCTTCAGCTATGTCTTTCAACGAAGGTGTGTCTTTGTATTTAGATAACTATCTCAGGCAGAGATGCTTAGTGCAGCTTGTAACATTTCCTCTGGTCTTGTTGCTTGCCACCAAGGAGAAGAGGCTGCCCCCTCCTCATGGCAACCTCCCTTCAGGGAGCTGCAAAGAGCGATAAGGTCTCTCCTCAGCCTCTTCTCCAGACTGAACAGCCAATGACTTCCCTCAGCTCCCTCAGCCAATGACTTCATGATTCTTCACGGTAAACAAACAGCATTAAAAAAGAGATGTTAGAGAAGGAAATAACTTGGACCAGAGTTGAAATGAGTTCAAGTCAATGGGAAGACATAAAAGCTTAAACCATAAGACTATAAATCATTGCTCAATTGAGCTAATAATCAAATCTTAGAAGAAGAAATGTTTGTCTGTGTTTCTGTTTTTTCACATGATGAATGTAAATATGTCATCTAGCACTGCTGTGTGAGGGGGTGGGGTGGGTGAGGAGTGGATTTCACCAGCAGATGGACAGGAGGCAGGGTCAGGCAGCTGCAGTAGCTGTGCATGGAAGAATAGTGCAGCACTGCAACAACAATGCAAGTTTTTGGGAAGGTAGTTTTTACCCAAGGGTTGCTCTTCTCTAAGAAAAGCCTGTGGGGTTAATTCCTCTGTGCTGCTGCTTTTTGGGGAAAAAACCCAAAACTGTAAAGCATTAACCCTACTGGGGGTGGTCTGAACCTGACCCCAGGTCCTCCTGACTCCTCCCTGGGGGTGGTCTGAACCTGACCCCAGGTGTAGTGGTTAGCCCACTCCCACTGCCCGTCTAGCCCCCTATAAAAACAGGGGAACTTCCTGTTTATTGCTCTCTTTGCCCTCCCTGCCTGCCTGATAGCACCACCTTGTTCCTCCTGCTCTTGTTTTGCCACATGGTGGACAGCCCCTTCCTGAATCTACCTCCATCCATTGCCATCAATCTCATTGTATATATATATATTTGTGTCTTGTTTCTCTTCCCCTGCTTAGTAACTCCCCTACCTCAAATACCTTTTATTTATTGTTAAAGTTTTTTTCTTTTTAACTTCCATATTGAAGTAAGACTATTCTTTGGGTGTTTTACCACTTTTTCTCTCTACATCTAATTTCTTTCTTTCCAAAGAGGGGGAAGAGGGGAAGGCATCATATCATTGTATCGTTCTTTTAGGCATTTGGGCTCCTGGAAGCTTAAATTAGAACCAATACAACCCCCCAACAAACCCAGCAATCATGAAGCGCTCAGTTATTATATATGTGAAACTGAGAATCTGCAATTAGATGCAGTTTGGGCTTAAAACTTCTGTATTTAGATTGGGCAAGGGTCATCAGAGGCTTTAAAATGTGATTGTAAAATCATAGCAATCAGACTGAGTCAGCTCAGGAGATGAGCTGCTTCTTTTCATGCTTTCATTTCTCTTGTTAGGGAGACCATATATATATTTATTTCTTTTTAATGGAATAGCAAGGCTGTTCCTCAAAATCATATCAAGTGACTGCAAAACTTGTAGTTTATGTTACAAACCAGACAATAGTGGAAAGGTAAAGTTTGTAGTAAATCTCCCAGCTTTGAAGGGCTCATTGATGTCAAACTTCACCATAGAGTAATGGGAAGAAATATCATGATAAAAATACAAACAAAAATGTTAGGAGACAACAATTTTTACAAGGAGTCCTAGCAGAAGATAGGGTCCTTGAAATGTATTTATGTTTGGGTCACTAGATTTTAAGTCCTTCAGCTCCTTTCTAGAGTCTACTGCTATGAAATGGCTCAGGAAAGCAGATGGACAGAGGCTGGGATGGGTTCCAGCCCCACCAGGACTATGTCTGGCCTCCTTCAGCACCAGAGAGGAACCAAAGATGTTCTTCAACCTCACCCTACAGAGGGAACACTGTGGGGTCACTAAAGGGTTCAGGGTGAAACATCTCCGTGGGTGATGGCACGAAGGGTATGAGTGGCTCTGGGCGGGCGGGCAGCAGCATGCAGCTGCATTGCCCACTGTGATGGCTTTTGGATAAAATCTTGGGAGGCAACAGCAGCAGCTAGAGCCAGAGAGACTCAGGCTCCATGAAGAGAGGATGGCTGGGGGAAGGAAGAGGAGTTCAGCAGGCAGGTGCCAGCTGGAGCTGTGGAGGAAGCACAGGCTGTACCCCTGAGCCCAGGGAACTGAGCCTGCTCTGGGGCAGCTGTTGTAGTAGCCGAGCATTTGTCACAGCATCGGTGAGCCTGTCACCGCTTTGATCGTGCCTTGCTGCTAGATGTTAGCGGACAGTGCTGCTCCTACAAAGAAAACCAAGGGGCTTGGGAAGTTTGCAGTGCAGTCCCACTGTCCTGTGGCTGTGATCTGCAGCGAGCTGGTGCATTCCTGCAGATGTGACCTGGGCCGCTTCCTGCCTTGTTTTTTCTCACCCAGACTGACAGCATTTTCTTGAAGGAGAGACAGCCTTATCTCCACAGGCTAAACTTCAGCTCTCTGAGAGGCTAAACAAACTCTGGAGAAGGGTTGAATAAGAAGGCAGACAAGGATTTCACCTCCTGGGCCCTGGAGCAGCAGGTCCCTGTGCTGATGCTCCGTAGATGTCAGCGTGCCATGCGAGCTGTGAGGTTTCCATGTATAACTGACAGAGTAACTGGGGCTGTGCCCTCAGGATCTGTTTTTGACAGTATTCCCAGCATGTTACGAACACTAATCCAGACTCTTAATCAGATTGCTTTGACGGGTGAGAGAAAATGAGTTGAACAATGCAGAGTTTGGTGATGAGAATGACAGTAGATGGGCTAATTCAGAACAGCCTGAAGGCTTTACACTTTACAAGTGCTCTAGTGCTAGGAGATCTGGAAACGTGGAAATATGTAACATCACACCAGTTAGATAAATATTTAATGTGGTGGTGGAAGCTGGGAGGAAATACTGTGTGGAGATTCACACTAAAAATTCTCTCTTCTGTAATCTTTCCCAAAAACATCTGCTGCTAGTTCTGGAGCTACAGTGGTGAGCTAGATGGGTATTGGCTCCTGACACAATGTGGTTTGGTTTGTGTTCTTACACACATGTATTGCCTTAGTCCTGCTCCTTACAGAAGTGTATTTCCAAGATGCTTATGACTTAAAAAATGAGGAATGAGCAAAATGCATGGATTGGAGAGCAGCAAGCATCCCACAAAAAAGTGGGTTTTAAACGTTACCAGAAAGGATGCATGCAACACAATGATCGATGTGACTGGGTAGTCAAAGATGCTTTTTGATCAGGAAATCCTACCTTGTGCTTATGGCATCTGAATCTAGTTGGTATGATGCATTAGCTCATAGCTTGGGCCACACTCTGCTTGCAGGTTCCTGGGGTTAACCTGGCAAACAAGGACACTGATCACAATGCTGATCTAGAGACAGTGCTACTGGGGACAGAACTGCACTCAAAGTTAGTTTGGAATTAGCCAGTCTAGAACTGGTAACATTTGCACATTTTCAGTGAAGAAACCCCACCAGGTCATAGCTCTTGATGGAATTCAGCTGGTGAGGAAGGTGCTCTATGTAGATATGAGTTCTAAATACGGAGACATAAACAACAGGTGTTTATCTGTAGTGTTTATTTGTGGTATTCCCATAAATGTATATTCCTTTATTAAAGTAAAACCAGGAACTCATGGCTTACTATTAAGTGTGATGACCACTCCTCCAAAATTTCCTGTGCACTGTTTATGTCCCCAGGCAAAAAAAGGATAAAGAGGGCAGAGTTTACCTCAGTGATATCCTTCAACACACACATTAAACTGTTTCCTCTCATAGAATCATGCAATGCTTTAGGTTGGAAGGGACCTCCAAAGGGCATCTAGTCCAGCCCCCCAGCAGTGAGCAGGGACATCCTCCACTAAATCAGGTTGCTCAGAGCCTTGTCGAGCCTGACCTTGAATATTTGTATGAATGGGGCCTCAACCACTTCCCTGGGCAACCTGTTTCAGTGTTCCATCACCCTCGTGCTAAAGAACTTGTTCCTAATGTCCACTCTAAATCTGCTCTTCCCTCCTTTCAAACCATACTGTATAGCTGATTTGTTTTTGCACAAAGCTGATCTGTTTGGTTCTGGAAAGCTGATCTCTGATAAGGATGTCCTGTGGGAATCTGTCTCTTCTGTAACTGTTGGTCCTTTGCTACCTGCTGGTCCTGATTGAGCTGGAGAACAGGAGCAGAGCTGCTTGGAAGCGCTGGGAGGAGATACCCTCCCAGGATGCTGCTCCCGAGCACCTTGTGAGTTTATCACCCCGGCAGACGCTCCCAGAGCACAAAGGGAAAAGGAGGCTCAAAAAGGACCTGGAGATTAGTGCGATACAAAAGCAATACTCACAGCACCTTCCAGTCTCTGACTTGCACTCGCTGGTTTTGCTACGCCCAGCAGCAGACCGGCCCAGCGCTGTGCTCAGGGGAAGCGTTCCTGCAAGTCGAGGCAGGTCAGCTTAGGCAACACTCACTTGAAGAAGTCATTGCCTTCAGACGCCCATGCACACGCCTACTTCTTTGTCTGTAGATAATTATATGTACATTAGTTTATTCTGAATCCTAATTATGACATACATATGATAGATTTGAATGAGTATTACCTTTGGAAATGATTTTTTTTTTTAAGCTTAAAAACAGATCTGAGAGAGGCTGATACAACATTTCTACAGTTCTCTTTTTTATTCACCTGTTGTGTCTTCTTGTGACACTTACTGGGGTGAAAGCTTACTTCCCTGGAGTTTGGAAGGCTCCCAGCGGGGCTGCTAATCCTGGTTGGAGCCCAGAGGCACTAAGGTCTGCAGGGCAGGAGGCAGGCCTGGTAAGGACTAGGAGGAAAGCAGGTCACTTTATGAACCCCTTCTGCCTTGAGTGCCAGCCATGCCCACGAGACCCAGGGCCTCCCCATTACCTCTTCACATTTTTCCTGTCTCAACGGTCTCCCCAAATCAGAGATGCTCTATGTACTGCAAATCAGTTGCAACACTTTAGTGGTTAGTATTGTATTGTGGAAAAGGTTATCCTGTTCTTATGGATAAGGGGAGAATATTCCCTATCTCCCCTTTAATTCACTCTGAGAAAGAGGCATTGTTTTCAATCTAATACCTTCAATGAAAAGGCAGTGATCTTGGATCTTACAGCTCTTAAAATATAGCTCTGGCTCTGCCAGTGACTCATGCCATGGCCCTAAATACCCCCCAGGCTTCAGCTTCCTCCTCTGTCAAAGGGGAGATGAATACTCACTTGTGTTTAGCTGCAGCGATGATGCAAGACTTAATTAGCTGTGTTTATTGAGAGCTCTGAAAATGTGGAAATGTCACTGCTCTTGATCATCTTGAAAAGCTGATGGCTTGGCAATATCTTGCTGTCAGACTCCCACTTCAGAAGTCAATGGGACACGTGAGATCCCCTGAGTTTGTTTTTCTGCCTCGCTTGGCCTCAGTGCACAGCTGAGGCCTGAGTGAGTCTTTAGATGTCTAAGCAGGTGGACAGAAACTCAGTGGTTTCAGAAGGGAGAGTCACATCCCACCTGCTCCTGGGCATGCTGGTTCCAGCTTTCTTTCCTCTGGGGCCACTTTACAGAAGGTGTCCTGAGTGGCTGCCTCCTTTGCCTCAGGTTACATCTGCCTGCTCTACAACTGCGTTTTCTCATCTTCTGTTTTGTTAACACCACAGCTCGTTGGTGAAGGATATTAAGAAATTATGGCTCCTCTGGCAGCAGCTGTACCAGCAAAGAGCTGCCTAAACTTACCAGAGGTATGCCATCTGAGAAGAAAATCACCCATGGTAGTGTCCAGGATCTGTTGAAGTACCAGGGGTTTTAACCCCTTTTTTCTTTTTTTTTTTTTTTCTTTTTCCCTTCAGATGAGGCTGTTCACCCAAAATCTGTGGGCGTGGCTCATTCTGAGCTCCCTCTTCCTTGGGCATGAGCAAGAAAACCCTTGCTCAGGACTGGAGGCTCAGGCAGGCTGCAGAAGGAGGAAAACTCACTTCCACAAGCTTGTCTTCCCAAGCTGCAGTCAAGCTTCATACACCTAAGCTGTAAAATGGTTCTTGTTGAACTATTTGCACCCAAACAAGGCCAGTTCTTCCCACAGATGTACTGGAAGGAATCACAGGGTCACAGGATGTTAGGGGTTAGAAGGGACCTCAAGAGATCATCCAATCCAACCCCCATGCCAGAGCAGCATCACCTAGGGCAGGTCCCACAGGAACACGTCCAGATGGGCTGTGAACGTCTCCAGAGAAGGAGACTCCACAGCTTCTTCGGGCAGCCTGCTCCAGTGCTCTGTCACCCGCACTGTAAAGAAGTTTCTGCTCACATTGAGGTTGAATCTCCTGAGGGAAGGGGCTAGACAGCTGAGTTTTGGATGCAGCTGTCAGCCTTGGTATTTCTTCATACCTCCATTATACAAGAGCCTCTCTGCTGTTCTGTTTAGCTCCTGTTTCACACAGCCAATGCCTTTCACAGGTGTCCCATGCTGTATGTATATGTAGGCTGCATGTTGCCCACAGCTTCAGTGTTGTTCATTAGTACAAGAAGAGTTAAAGTCAGGCTCACTGGCAGAACAGGCAGAGTAAGTCTGTGCCAGTAATGGAGGCTTTCAGTAGCTTTAAGCTTGTGCTCCTTGGACTTCTGAGGTGCTACCACTAAGAAGCAGTAACTAGGAAAACCTCCTTATTGCCAGTAGGCTTCACATTTTTGTGGGTCAAAAGACTCATTGATACCTTTTTAGAGGTTTACATATTGGAAAGGGTTGAAACCACTAAACATGTTACTCTGAAGAAAGGTGAATGAACTGCAGGTATCACACTATCAAACACAGATGGCCCACTGAGAGAAAGAGCCAAGCAAGATGAAACAGTTGCAACCTAAAATTAATCTTCCTGTAGTTAAGCTCATGTAATTTTGTGGTCATTGAATTACAGAAGAAAAAAGAAAGGAGAAAAATGCCTGAGGGGAAAAAAAAAAAAAAGTATAAGTTTGGTGATAAGCAATTGGGGAATCACAATAACCAAAAAAAAAAAAAAGGGAAAAAAAAGCTTAGCATGCCCCCTAAATATAGATTGAAATAATAAAATGTGTATTACACAGGTTTTGACAAAGTTAGACATACAAACACATCATTAACTGTCTTGGAGGTTTTATTTAAGTGACAATAATGAGACCTGCTATTCTGCAGCTTTCCTTTTAAGTTGCAGCAGCAGCAGCATGTCTATACTTGAAAACTCTTAACAGTTTGGTTGAAAAATCTTGCTGCAACTGGCCACCTTTTTCTAAGGTGCAATCTGATATCCAGTTTGAGCATCTAGATAAATATTAACCACGCTCAGGCAGTAAATCAGAGTTGGGTTTGGTTTGGTTTTCACTCTGTGACTAGCCTGCCCCAGGTAAGTCGCTGGGCTCTTCTTACCCATCTCTGACATGCACCTTCTCTCAACAGCTCACAAAACAAAGCCTTCCTTTGGTCACCTGGCAGTGCCTCCGAGGTGCAGTGCTACATGGGACACAGCAACACCCATTTGCCAGCTGCTGGGAAAGAGCAGAACATTTTTTTCTATCACAGAACAAATCTTCATTACTCAATTTTGTTTTTACAAGACTGCGATGCTGTTGCTACTACCTCTCTTCCCTAGCCAGCTGTCATTTGTCTCTCCTTTACTGAAAACGAGCTTTCCACTTCCACCTTCTCTCTGTCCCCTGAACCCTCCCTGGTTGCCCCAGCCCCCCCTCCTGAGCTCACTGGCAGGCAGTGGTTGTGGTGGGCGGTCACATTATTTCAAGCTCCTCAAGCTGGAAGACTTTGCCAGAGTGAATCACTTTGCTCTCTTATTACTGCAGTTAGGAGCAAGCCAAAACTTGCCATTCGCAAGGTAACTTTCATATTGTTCCCCACATTGTTTCTTTGCCCTTGGCTTCCAGAGCTGAGTTTATTTTTCTCTTCTACCAGCTCCCTTCGGATCCCAAAACAGGCTAAGCAAAGTAGTTACTCATCTTTTAAACTAACTTGTAAAGCTGCCCAAATCCCAGTTACTGCTCAGGATCTTTATTATTTGCACAGTTATCTGTATTTTAAGCTTGTTGGGCTCTTCTGTTTGGCATGAACAGTCAAGTTCAGTGCTGTGGGTTATTTTACGGTCTGATGAGAAACTGGTGATGAAATCAGGTGTGTCTGTGGCACAGTCCTGTTTGTTTATAATCAAAGCCTTGTTTTCCATTAATATAGGGTAGATCTTAAGCAGCAGCAGCAGTTTCTCAGATCTAAATCCTGTTTCAGGCTCACTCAAGTCTATTTGTGAGGCTTTTTCTCAGGGCCATACATTTTTATGTTCTCCTCTCATTTGTTCTCTCAGCTTTGCAAACTTCCTGTCCCTCTAAGACATATCAGACATCACAAAATACTACTACCAATCCTTTTATAGAGGTCTCTGTTTTGGGTGGTGACATATCTAATGGAGTCTGCTGGTCACAAAGTTACTCAGGCTACTTGATTACATGTCTAGATGTTAACACAGCTAGAAGAGAAACCATTGCAGTGCTGGGGAGACGTGGGAGCAGGCAGGTAGGGAAGGAGTGGAGTCTAAAATCTGTGTTAACGTTACTTTTGGCAGAAAAGTCTTGGCCAGGGAGGCAGACATCAAGAGGAAGAAGAAAACTGGTTCTATCAGCCTGAGGGATGGCTGTTATTCTGTGGATTGCAGGAGAAAAAGGAGACACTTGAGATGACAGACAAGCGTTTTGGGCAGGGAGGCGTTCTGAGGTGTTTTCTCAAGGACAGCCGTGCTGTACCAGGTCTCTTTCATCATCAGATGAGAATAAAGCAGATAAAAGCTTCCATAAGATGACTATTGAGAAAGTCTGTGCTGGTGGAAGTTGGAAGCGTGGACAAGATTAGGCAGCTCCAGGAGCAAAGCATTGGAGTCCAGAGGAACGCCTGCCCCCAGGGAGGGCAGGGCTGCCTGGATGTGTTACTTACTCCTGTGCAGGCAGGGCAGTCCTCGGAGCAGATATTCAAATATGAGTATGAGCCTGAGCCTCGTGACTTGGTGGCAGTGAGCCGAGTTTTTCTGTGGCATGAAGGCACATCAGGCTCACAATGGATCCATTCCATTCCCCTGTCAACACTAAAGTTCATCTGGAAATGGTGCGTTACTGTGCAAGCTCCCTTATAAGACAGGACTGAAGGCTTTGTCCTGGGCATACCTTTAGTGAAAATGACCACCAGCGTTGTCTGCTGTCACTGGTGAAACTGAAATGTCATACATTTCATGTAAGAAAAGCTTTGAGTGACAATCCCAAACAGAACCAGAGGCTGAGTGGTGTTATTTGACCAGTGGAAGCTACAGAGCACAATAACAAAATATTCTCTGCCCAAAGTCCACAGAGTTCAGCAAAACAAAAACACACTGCATGGGACATAGCTGGTTTAGGGTTTCACTGCAATTATTAAAATACCGTGGGGCAAGCTAAGAAATGAACAGAGTTTTCAGGAACGGTCTCTCCTCAGTAAGCTAACACAACATGTTTTTTTTCCTAAGCATTTCCAGAGTCATAAATACTAAACCCCAAGTATTTGTCTCAGAGGAGATACAGCACAGGGCCGTTCAGAGCTGAGTGTGGTTGTGCAGTGCTGTCCAGTAACAAATGAACGGCTCCCCTGGTTTGGTGCACAAGAAAGCATTTTCGAGTGCTTAGTTCATTTGCTTAGCTGTGGTATCAAAGACACAGTGAAAGATTTTGCATACATGGAACTGCTGACTCCACAGCGAATTGGCAGACACCGGCAAAACGATGCTGCTAATCCTTCTGCTTATACTGTACCTGTCCTGTGAAAACTTTGCCTTGTCATTAGCGTTGCCAAACAAGTGTGCTAACAGTTATTCAACCAACCAGCAGTGGTGTTTTACACTGAGTTGTCATAGGTGTAAAGCACTACACAAGCAAATCCTAGAGCAACCATGTCTGATAAGTCTGGCACCTCTCACCATCACCGAAATTACCTGGGGCCTCCCACGCACTAAGAGAGTGCTTTACAATTAGTTCCACGAGCACTGGAGAGAAAAGCCTCCTGATGTTCATTCTGCAGTATTTACAGAGGCAAGGGCTGAATGCTGCCATCCCCCACCTGTGCCGCCTCGGGGAAAGCTCAGCCCATGCATTTGGGTATCTTGTTTCGTGTCCCTTCTGCGGGCACCGTGATTAGAGGAGAACTTTGCCTCCTCTTTTAGTGGCTGAAGAAATCTGAGACCCAGGCGGACTGTGGCTTGCTGTGGGGATGGTTATTTCTCAGCTCTGATGATTAGTTGCAAGAAACATTTTGAGAGGAGAAAACTGCCAAAGGCTGCATTAAAGATGAACAGAAAGAGAAATTGTGACAGGGATGATAGAGAGGCAACGTTAGCAAAAAGAAACTCCTTCAAGGGCTTTATGTACACACTTCTCACATCCTTCAGCTGAGCATGTGTTTTTCTTTGCACTAGGGATGAAAAGAGTTTTTTTAGTAAGCAGCTGTGAATTATTGAAGATATCATGGATCAGTATATGCAGAGGAAACACAAAAATAGAAAAGGAAAGGAATATCAATATTACATAAGCAATTTGGAAAATGTGAAAAGAAGGCAAAGGGAATAGAGGAAATTAAGATCTGATGACACAGGGAAACATGCAATGAGTTAGGAGAAGTCATCATATCTTAAAAGCTTGAGACATTAAAAAAAGAGGCAAGGGAGTATGTTCATTGCAGGACAATTAAGAATGCAAGATGTCTCGTAAAGATGGGCAGAATATGTAAAATATTTTTATGATGAACTGCAAGGAATCCAAAGTTGCAGTAAGTGCAAGGGAAGAACGAGTTCTGATAATTGCTTTGTGCAGAACAGAGTGCCTTGAAGTACAGGAGAAGGGTGAGACCCACACACAGTAACTGTCTCTTGTCTGAGAAAAACCTCAGCGAGGTGCATCGGGAGAAAGCTTTGGACTTAGATGGAGAGGATGAGATCAAACTGAGATTTCTCAGAAGAAATCCTTCGCACACAGCTTCCTGGTGAGAGTCTTTATTTACTAGGCTGCCAAAACGATTCTGGCTGAGCAGTGGGCCTTGTGGCAGGCATATAATTCAAAGCAAACATCAGGAGGCTAAGTACTGACATAAATCATATAGAATCATAGAATCATTTCGGTTGGAAAAGACCTTTAAAATCATCTAGTCTGACTGTAAACCTAGCACTGCCAAGTCCCACTAAACCACTAAACTAAGTGCCACATCTGTACGTCTTTTAAATACCTCCAGGGATGGAGACTCAACCACTTCCCTGGGCAGCCTGTTCCAGGGCTTGACAACCCTTTTGGTGAATAATTTTTTCCTAACAAACATTCTAAACCTCCCTTGGAGCAACTGGAGGCTCATACACAATGTATGGACGCTCACATTGACTATCTTACCCTTACAATTTTGCTCATACACAGGTGTACAGGCACTCAAATTAGCTTCTTGGTTGTGATTTTAAAAAAATTATGTGACTGTATTCAGGTCTTTTTGTTTGCCTGCTTGTTTTTAAAATATAAAAGTATGTGCTAAATCTGCGTCATAAATATTTTGCCCATTTTTCAATACCTCTTAGGTGCTCAAACCACAGGTAAGGATCTCAGTGTGTGAAAACATGCAGAGATA
The DNA here is from genome assembly GCA_013399055.1 of Ramphastos sulfuratus. Taxonomy (NCBI): domain Eukaryota; kingdom Metazoa; phylum Chordata; class Aves; order Piciformes; family Ramphastidae; genus Ramphastos; species Ramphastos sulfuratus. The sequence goes on along the minus strand of WBNM01018131.1, from coordinate 75,931 downwards.
TCCTATTCCTTGAATGTGTGCACTGTAAAAGTGCACTGTAAAAACATTTAAGCTCCTTCCAGAGCATCACTAATAGTAAAAAAAAAAAAGTTATATGAAACTGTTTGAATTCTTTGCTTGCAGTTATCCACTCAGTGAACCTCAGAGAATAGGCAAAGGCAAGGGTCAGGAATACATTAATGCTAAAAATTCCTCCTGTATCTAAGCCAAGCTGAGATCTTCAGATGGTAGATGGTGAGAATTTAGTGTTTCAGAAAACATGCATAGATAGATTTACATAGATGGCTCTCAAGCGTTTTAACACCTTCTGGTTTGGCTGCACCACAGAGCTGAGAGCTGTTTGGAAAGCTCCAGGCAGAACACAGTCTGTGTAATGGCTCCCTGCACTGCTGGAATGAGCAGGGCTGCACATCTCTCAAAAGCAAAACCAGGCAGCCCTCACAGATAGCAGAGTGGACGCAGGACACAAGTAGCCCAAAGATGTAACTGCTGGCCACCGTCAGTCCTGCTGTGGACAGGGATAACTTGGCAACACTAAAGGCAGTTCTTGAAGTGCTGCAGTTTATTGGCCTTTTTGGGTTGTCTTTGGACAGCACAGTCTGAACTGCAGTGATTCAGAGTGTGTCATCTGGCCATTTGTAACATGAGCTCAGCAATCTCCAGGAGCAAAGTGGAGAAAAACCCCGAGTAGGGTAGACTGTTTCTCTCCAGCTTTAACGTACCAATGTCCATTGCAGATGCACTTTGCAATAGCGAGAACTAGAAAACACAGGCACTGCTCAAATTCCTGCTCAGCAGTTTTAGGCTTTTAAAATCTATTTTGGGTGGAAAAAAATATAAAGAAAGCAGCATTCAGTGGACTCTCTTTTCAAGCTGTGTGCTGGGGTAGGTATTGGATTCTGGAAGGAAAAGTAAAAAGAAAACCAACAAAACCCAAACCTGAAAAACTTCAGCAGCATATTGATAAATCCTGCAAGAAAATGCATTTGCAAACTCGTGTACCAAATCAATCCTCTCTGCCTACTGTGTTACTGCTTTAACAGGGTGGGAAGAAATTGTTTTCCCTTACAGAAAACAGCTGTTTGCCTCTAGCTGATTTCAATTATTTACCTCATGCAATAGCCTAGCTGTAATTAAGGGTCTTTGATGGCTTCCCTGGATTTCAGGTGAGGTTGTGTGTTTCTAATTTCTGTAGCACCAGAAAGGCAGCCAACGTGGGTACGTATGCAGATGCTTACCAATTATTGTGTATTTTATTTCCATTATGTTTCTGCATTAAACCATATCCTGTGTTAGTGGCTCACTGCATTTGATAGCTTCAACTTGTGATGCAATGTAAGTTCTGAATAACTTCTTAGCAAGAAGTGGAGTTTTGGGTGGGTTTTGTTTGTTTCCAGAAGAGAAAACAAACTGTAGAAAATATTACTAAGGCATGTAGAGTGCACATTTATCTCCCTGTGAGGGAATAGCTATTAAACCTGGGATACACTGAAATCCCAGAATAGATGCCATGATGGACGTGACTGCAGTGTCAGCTAGATTACTGTGGAGCCACAGTGTGAACTTCTGGCAAATTAGAAGGCTCCTTAGCTGCTAATTCCCCAGCAGAAGGAAGATTGGTAGAGCTAATCTTGTCTGTCTGATCTATCTGGTTTGGTTTGGGTGCCTGAGTTAATCTAAATTCTGTTCTCACATCTAAACACACAGCCCCTGCAGAAGGCAGCAGGACCTCTGCTCAGGTATGCTCAAGGAAGACCATTCTGTAATTTTAACGTGTGAGAAATCCTGCTGCTGTTTCTTTGAGTCCTGGAATGTCAGTTGCTGAAGGGCCTTTTGTAGAGGATGTCTTTTTGCTCAATGAAACAAGATGAGACCTGAGCGAAGACTTTTCTTGGCACTGAGCAGTGGCTCTCAAGCTGCTCCACAGAGGCACTCCTGCAGTGTGCTATAGTCCATGCCTTAGTGCAGTCAACAACAGATTAAAAGCAGAAGGTTATCTTATAAAGTGATTTTGTGGTTGCCACTAACTTCAGCTCTTCTTGCATCTTGGTGAACTTGATGTCCTACCTGTGCCAAGGCTAGTTAGTCAGCTTCGGATTGGAGAAGACAACTTGGTTTTGATGACAGATTTTAAATGTTAGGCTGCTTCTGTGAAGGAGTGAAACATCCTTATGGTGTAAAACAGTGCACTGAGTATTGGAAAGCTTACTCATTTACTGTCATCATCTTTTCTGTCCTGAATAAAATAGATTACTGGTGGTGTGTGACAATCTGTCATGGATTTTAGCTCATGGGAGTTCTCTTATTTCATCTGAGTCTTCTTTTTACTGATATCAGCAGCTGCAAATACTTTTAAGGAAGACAGGAGGAGGGAAGGCAATAAAAGGATGTGAGATGAAAGAAGTGGGATTGGGTATGGAAAGGAGAATAAAGCAGAGAAAGAGGAGGAGAAGAAAAGAGATTTTGAGGTTCATGAAAGCAGAATGGGAGAAAGCAAAGAAATAGATTTTGTGTCACCTCTCCTGGATTCTTTTTTCCTTATTTAGTTTTTCTAAGAAAGACATTGAAAAGTCTTAAAAGCAATTTAAGAACATCTCAGCTTTCTGCTTTTCTCCCATTTCTCTTTAAAGGGAGCTAAGAAATGCTCAGAAGTACTCAAGTCTGGTCATAGCATATGTCTGGAAAGTTTTGGAAGTTGTCAGAAAGTACTTTTGCAGTAGGAGTGAAGGTGACCACCTGTATCCCGGTCACACTCCCTACAAGGAATCAGGTAATTAATTTCCTGCAACTTCTTTGTGATTTGACACTTCTCCACTGGCCTGTGCACTAGAGAAGGGGTTCTGCAGGTGCTAGGGGACTTTGCTCAGGAGCAAATATTTATGCAGGAGTGATAGATAGTGTGTGTTATCAGCACGAGTAGCAGCAGGAGCGCGTTTAACTCCATGTGTAACAGAGATGAACGTGTTCCAAGTGCACGTCTGTTTATATCCCTCTAAATTCCTGTGCAAATTGGAAAGCCTCTGCTGCAACATCCTTACCCCATGCAGTCCTCTCTGTTACCCTCAACACAGGGAGAAACTGAGCAGTATCTCCTCTCAAGCTTTATTGTATTTTCTGCAATCATCAAGATAAAAACTTGCTATCCAAAGCCGTAACACTCTCCCATTCCCTTTCAACCCAACAAGGTCAAGAAGTGGGTGAGAAATTAAACACAGATCCCTCAGAGGAACACCAGCTGAGAAGCATATTATTAGTATGCTTATAAACCACATGAATAATTTGTATGGTGGAATATATGTGCTATCATGTTTTGATAGGCCTTTAGACTCGCACACCCTGTGGGTGTTCCTCTTCATGTCACAGGAAGGCATTTTTTCAGGAATGCTCATCAATAGATAAAACCTGATTGTGGCAAATGATTTGGCACAGCTTATCCTCAGTATTCTCTGTCAGTATTTGAACTAACTCCAGCTCTGGCAAGTACTTGACAAACAGAGCCCAGTACTATAGCTCTGTGTTGATATTGTTTATGCATTATTTGAGTAGGGTAGATAAACCCCAAGGGCCTGATCCACACAGAAGTCAGTGAATAAACTCCACAGGCCTTTTTAGTTGCTGGAATCCTGTATTCTCTGCCTCAGAGTTTGGAAATCTGTGTCAGAATCTTCATTGATAACTAAAAGGCTGGGTGAAAAGCAAAGAGCAAACTTCTGGACAGCAGAAAGAAAGAAAACAAGCAGAGTGGAAACACAGAATCATAGAATGGTTTAAGTTGGAAGGGACCTCCAAAAGGCATCTAGTGCAGCCCTGCTGCAGTCAGCAGGGACATCCTCCACTAGACAACATGGCTCAGAGCCTAACTCCCTTGAGTAGCTCCAGGGATGGGGTCTCAACTGCCTCCCTGGGCAACCTGTTCCACCTTCATGGTGCAGAGCTTGTTCCTAACATTGAATCTACATCTGCTCTTCTCTCATTTCAAACCATTGCCCCTTGTCCTTTCACTGCAGGCCTTGCAAACAGTCCCTCTGCAGCCTTCTTGTAGCTCCCTTCAAGTACTGGAAGGTCACTATTAGAGCTCCCCAGAGCCTCCTCTTCTCCAGGCTGAACAGCCCCAGCTCTCTCAGCCTGTCCTTGTGGTAGAGGTGCTCTAGCCCCCTGATCATCTTCACAGTCCTCCCCAGTCTTTAAGTAGTTTTTGAAGATGAAGACTGAGATGAGAAGTAACTTCTGATATTTTTAGGAAAGCATCAAGTTTCTAAAAGCCCAAAGATAAAATTAAAATGAATGTCATAGAGTCTTTAAATTGTTTATTCTGCAAATAGCCTACAGTTCAGTAAATCAACCACATTCACCTTGGTTTCTTCTGGTGGTCATAAAATCCCTCAAGTTTTACTATTTTTAAGAGCTTTATTGTTAATTACTGGTAACTGAAAAGTCGATAAAAACATAATTTTCCCAATGATATGTTTGTGTTCACTATTACAGGGATAGGCAGCAATGACTTTTCTACTTCACTCATCTAGTTTGTTCCATGCTGAAAAACATTGTGATTGTTTTTTTCACTGTGTAGTAGTTGCTGGGAAGCTCTGGTGACTGAATGTCTGGAGCTGCTCTTTGAAACAGGGCAGGGATAAAATTCCAAATCTGTAAAAGTGCTATTTCTTTGTCCTGTGAAATTCTGTGGGGATTTTCTGATCTCAGCTGCTGACATTCACTACTCTCCTTCCTCCTTTTCCTTTCCTCTGGAAAGCTTGCTGAAACTACAGCTGATGGTGGACTTTGGGAACAACTGGGCTAACACTCCCAAAGCAAACGTGTTGGTCGCAGCAGGAGTCTGCAGAACTGCTTCTAGTGAAGGAAAACACAAAAAATCCTCAAAAATAGTTCTTTTAAAAGGTAGCATAAGACCTGTATGGAGGCAGAAAACAATCAGTAAATTCACCTATACTCATTCTCTAACCCTAACCACCTTTTTGCTGCCTGAAGTTGCTTCAGCACCTGGAAGGGTCAACAGCCACACTGTGGCTTTTCCTCAAAAGAATGGATTCTTCTTTGCTACAATTTCTCCATTCTGTTACACCACAAGAATAATTCTTCTTGTCTTCCCAAACTTTGTGCTTCAGCATCTCCTGAGTCTGACATTAATACTTGTGCAATTTGGTAATTACTTTTTAATGATTTGAGGACTTTCCATTCCCCAAACCCCAGCCTCTTTTGAGAAGTGGTATAAAATAATTTTTTATTCAGCCTTGGGTTTTGTTTATTTTTTTTTCCCAGCCCAGAGCTGGTCACAATTACTTGATGAGCTTTAACAATTCTCTCATTCATAAAACAAGCTGTTGGGAACCATTGTCTTTCTCCTTTGTGTAAGGACCATCAGTATGTAGGGAAAAAAAAAATCACAGTACAAAATGGTAGAAAAGTCAACTTCCTCCTATGGTTGCAAAGTTATCCACAGAAAGATCTCAAAGAGTTACAGGCCTGCATATTTAATTTGATAAGGTTAGAAACTCAGAGTCAAATGTAAATGATTTTTAGATTTTTTTTTTTTTTAATGACTTCTAAAAGTCAGATTTTTGAGGGTATGAAACCTAAGGCTTTACCTAAAAATTGAGCAGAAGGAGAGTTACAGCAGGCAGGTATCTTAACTTGTCAAAACCTAGCAGTGTTTGGCAGACTCCCTAAGTCATTCTTTCAAATGACACTTGGAATTCTAATCAGGTGCCAGAAATTGGGCTTTTTTTTGGGTCTGTTTCATTTAAGTTAGCTACCCTATTTAATTTTTTTCCCTTTGACTTCCGTATTATTCTGATAACTTTTTGTTTTTTTAACTTCAGCTCTCTGAGGAAAGCTACTACTCTTCAGCTTGTCAGGGATTTTCCCATAGTTCTGAATTAACTCCATGTGGTGTAAAGAAAATTCTCTATTTAAAATTGTGTGAACTTCAAACATGTTGTACACTCAATCTGTGCTTTCTTGCCAGACCAGGGAACATCTTAAGGAAGATGAACATCTTCCTGACAAGGAGATGAGGGAGCTGGGGCTTTTTAGCTTGGAGAGGAGGAGACTTAGGGGTGACCTCATTAGTGTTTATAAGGGTAAGTGCCAGGAGGATGGAGCCAGCCTCTTCTGGGTGATGCCAGTGACAGGACAAGGGGCAATGGGTGGAAGTTGAGGCTTCCACGTGAACCTGAGGAAGAATTTTTTCACTATGGGGGTGACAAAGCACTGGAACAGGCTGCCCAGGGGGGTTGTGGAGTATCCCTTTCTGGAGATATTCAAGAACCATCTGGATGTGTTCCTGTGTGATCTGCTATGGGTGATGCTGCTCTGGCAGGGGGCTGGACCAGACAAGCTTTGGAGGTCCCTTCCAGCCCCTGACTTTCTATGATTCTATGATCACAGAATCAACCAGGTTGGAAAACACCTCTAGGATTCTATGATCTGCATGCCATGAACAAACTACTAAACCTGGACACATTATAATTATTCCAGAGAAGTTCTTCAATACAAACGCAGGATGAACTGTGAAATAGCTCTGGAAATCAGCAGCATTCCACTGACTGAATAATTTTAGCATTCAGATAAAAATGATGTCTAGTAATCTGCATTGAGTTACAAGGCTCTCACTCCTTGTGTGTTTGCAGTGTCGACACAAAAGATTTCAACCTGGTGGCCCTTTTGAACAGAACTTCAATATTAATCAACTGGGGATCCCAAGTTTTGATTCTCTCCATCCCATGCTCCCATCTCCTGCTTCTTCCTGTCAGACAGATAATTGCCTCTTCATGGAAACCTTCCAGCAATGTACTGGTTAATAAACGGTCAGGTTTTATGGTACAGTAGCCCAGAGAAGCTCAACATCCAGAAGCAGATCTAAGCCACTCATATTGCAACATGGTGTCCTCTTGTTAAGTACATGCAAAGTAGTTGTAATTTTTGTAAACTAGCAACTCTTGCCAATTTTCCTCCTGATTAGTATAATCCTTTTCTCATAATCTCTCATAATAAAGTTTTATACTTCATTTCTCTTACATAACAAGACCTTGGACAATCTCACAGGCTTGTTATGTCTGTTTGTTAAGGCTCACTCTTCCTTCCAAGCCATCAACAAACACTATGCTTGGTAAACTGTGCTCAAAATGTTTTCACAAGGATGTATGTGTAACTTGTGTGTATCTAGTGGGAAAGAGACTGGGATCACAGAGCTCCTTGTTCCTGTCAGTACTATCACTATTCCTGTGTGAGTATTTAAGCTTTGGCCTTAAACTGGATCCCAGGAAAAAACTTCTTGTCTTTGTACTTCACTACTGAAGTTTCTCATTTTACACATTTTACAGAGAAACTGTCAATATTGATTTTTAAACCTTTTTATATGTATATCTTTTTTTTTCAGGAGACTGTTAGAGTAGCTGGGAAATCTGCCAAGAAACTTACTAAAGACAGTAAGAGCAGGAATTAAATCCCAGAAAAACATGAAAAACCTGTAGTGGTGTCTGAACAGTGAAATAATTACTGTCAACCAGTAACTGGAGCTAGTAAGTCTTATAGTAGTATAGCGAAGTTCCTGATATGCAACATTATGTTTCAGCAGATAAATGCAAATGACAACTGAAATACAATGTTGAACGTGACAGAGTCTATGCCTCTGTAAAATTGCTTGTTAAAGACAGTCTGGAAGAGTCTCCATTGACTTCACATTTCTTCAGCTGTTTCTGTGAGTTTCTCATGTGATGTCTGTTAAACCAAGGATTTATACCTCTTTCATCCTTTCAAGTATGTTCCCAGTTACTCTTGTGATCACCCAGAAAGTATAGAAACAGCAGGTTAACGTGGAGTTTTGACATTTTACAATAATAAATTTGATGAGCTATGGTCATAAAAATTTAGAGCGTGCTCAGTTGTCTCAGTCATGAACTGTAAACTGTTTACTCCAGTTTTATTTAATTTCCACCTTTCTGAATTCTTTCATGCTGCCTTTATTCCACACAAGAGAAGAGCAGGGATATGATAAATACTAGAACGTGGCAGATGTGCTTCTTTCCTGCTTTAACAGAGAGATGTATTGTTTCTAATATAGAACTGAGATCCTCTTCCCCATTATTAGTGCAGGTAACTCAGGTGAGAAATGGTAATAAAGAAACAACAACTAAGCTTAGAATTATCTGCAGGTCAACAGATGGACTGTTTGGTCTTGTCAGTATCAAAAAACTTTCTAAAACTGCAATTAGCAGAAGAAGTTCAATATTTTTCAGTTAACTTGGACTAGATACCTGTGGGACCAAACTAATAGAAACAATCTTCTCCATTTTCTTAGCTGAAAACTGCTAAGTAGAATGGAAAGGGTAAGGGGATGCAATTTCCACCTTACCCTTAACTGGGTGATAACTTCACCTTTGATTTTTTTAAGAATATCATTAATTCTGCTCCTTAACTGTCCCTTACCTACTAAACCACAGATGGCTTTGCCATTTGTACCAGGTTAGAAGTTCTTGAAGTTACTAATACTAGTGGTATGGAAACAAGGGTGGGCTGCCAACTGAGAGCTGCCAGCCAGGGAGCACTGAAGATGTGCTGAAGTGTCTGTCCTTTGTAGCAGTAGAGGGATGTTGACAATATGTGCTATAAAGCTTATTCGAACTACATGCCTCTAGTACTAAGTCCAAGGGAAAAAAGAAAAAAAGTAAAAAAAACCAAAACGGCTTTTTTTTCTCCCTGCCTTCCAGTCCTATAAACTCTGCTTTCACTCTGCAGTTAAACTGATCCATTATTTCTACCCAAAAGAAACACGTTGTCAGGCCACACTGAATGGCCGGTGAGCAGCACAACTCCATCGTCCTCAGTGAAATCTCGTTAAAATACGCGAGTGATGTCTGTAAACTCTTGGACTTCTAACGGCTTTGAGCAGATGTCGGCGGCGCCCTTGATGCTGATATTACTGACGGTGAACGTTTCGCTCAGCGTTGGTTCTGTTGCGCAAACATACACCCAAAGCGCCCCCGAAGACCACCCGATTTCATCTGACTGCGGTGGCCCTTCCCCAAGCTGCGGAAGAGCAGCAGAAAGATGCCGTTCCCCACCGCGCACCTTCTCTCTGCACTCATGTGTTTGAGGAAGAGGGGGTGCGCCCGGCCAGACCCAAGTGCACCAAGGGGGCGACGGCCGAGGATTTTAAGCGGTTCCTTGCGTCGCTTCGGCCCCAGCAGGGCACAGCGAAGGGGCTGGCGCGGCTCACCCTGAGGCTCGGTCCTGGCACGCCCCCGCCCCGTTGGGACCGAGCGCCGTGGCAGCCGTTCTGCCCCTGGCTGCCTGGCCCCAGCAACCAGGCCCGCTCTTGAGCGGCGACCGTCAGCTCCCTCTCCCCGGCCGCGCTGCCCGGCGCCCCGCGGTGCCGGCCGACTGCCCCCGCCCCGCCCCACGCCTCCGGAGCGGGGAGGCAGCGCCGCCACCGCCCCGCCCGCTGCCGCTGCACGCCGGGGCAGGCGCCGAGCAGGTGGCCGCAGGCAGCGGGCAGCGCCGCGGCATGTGAGCGGCCCCCGGCTCGCCGCTCGGCCGCGCTCCTTCGGGACGGCAGAACCCACCCCGCTGTCTTGCGCTGCCCTCCCCTCGCGGAGCCGCTCGCGGAGGCAGCGCGACCGCAGCAGCAGCCCGGCGGCGGCGGCCGGGGGCTCAGCGCCGCGCCCCGTCGCGGGGCGGCCGTGGCGGAGGGCGGAGAGGAGGAGGAAGAGGAGGAGGAGGAGGAGGAGGAAGGCTGTGCGGGGCCGGAGGGACGCGGGAGCCCCCGGGCACGCAGGATGAAAGTCACCGTGTGCTTCGGGAGGACGCGGGTGGTCGTGCCCTGCGGGGACGGGAACATGAAAGTTTTCAGCCTGATCCAGCAAGCAGTGACCCGGTACAAGAAAGCGATTGCCAAGGTAAGGGGCGCGGGGAGCGGCGCCCGCGATCAATATGGCGCTTCCCGGAGCGGGTTGGAAAGCGAGGGGGAAAGTCCGGGCTGCCCCGCCGGGGCGGCGGGAGCGGGGCCAGGGGCGACCGGCAGCGGCGGAACCTTCCGGGGAGCGTGTGGTCGGCGCTGCTGAGGGGCAGCCGAGTTAGGCGAGGAGGGAGAAGCGAAGGGCCGGGGGTGGAGGCGGCCCCTCGGCGGCGGCTAGTACGGCCCCAGCGCGGCTCCCCGCGGGCGCCTGGCGGGCCTCGGCCCTTTGTTCGCCAGTGCCTGGCGGCGAAGTGGCGGCCCCCAGGGGTGTCGGTGCCGGGGCCGCCCGAGCTCGGCTGTGTAAGCAGCGCAGGACTGGCCGTGCCGGGTCTGCCCCAGGGCGGCCGCTGGGGCCGAGGCGCCGCGGGCCGGGCGGGAGTCGCCGCGGAGGGCTGGAAATCCAGCTCCAGGCTTCCTGGCCCTCCAGGCCCGGCAAGGAGGGCGGAGGGATGGGAGCCCGCCTCAGGGGCGTCCGGTAGCCCCCCGCGGGCCGCCCGCCCTGCGCTGGACCAGGGTCCGGGGGGGGTCGCAGCAGCGCGACCGTCCGCGTAGCTGCCGCTCTGCTTCAGTCCCGGGGGGCTGTGGGGGAGCAGGCTCCGCCTGTGCGTGAGGCATCCGTGGTGCCCCGGGGTGCGGGGAGCGCCGGCCCGGCCCGTGGTGGGGCTGGTCCCGGGTGCCGCCTGCGCCGGCCTCCCTCTGCCCCATGTTGAAATCCGTGTCAGTGGGTGTGCAGGCAGTTGCACACTTGGCTGGCCCTCCTCGGAAGACTTCTTGGGCTTTTTTTTCTTTTCTTTTTTTTTCTCCCTCTCTTTTTTCCTTGCTTTTCCCCCTCTGTACTTTGTTGCTGCAAACTTCTTTTTAATCAGTCGGTTTGTTGGGACTATGTGACCGTTGTTTGCTGACAACTTGAGCAGTGCTCTTCCCGGTCACGCTGCCATCCAGGCGGTTGTGTGCTTTTCCTCTTCAGCCCTTCTGACACTCACACTTCTGAACTGGAAGTTTTGCTGACGCTCAGGCTCTCTGAAACCTGAAGGGATACTATGAACAGTATATGGATTGGTTCGAGGTGATTCCTGAGAGAATAGAGATCAGTTTCCTTGAATCCCAGTTGCTGAGAGAAGTGTAACTGAGGTTTCCATCACCTCCCACTTTATTCCTGAAGAACGTGGCTTTCAAGAGGACAAGGACATTCTCTCCGTGTTTTTGTTACTCCTGCTGTAACACAGTTGTGCTTCTGACTGGAAAGAGACTGAAATGATTCACTAGGATATGACCGTGGCTGCATACCAGCTGTTGTTTATATAGGGCAGTCTGCACACAGGAGACAAGTGGCCAAAAGTACCTTTCTGGTTAAGGTGAAGCAGCGAGGGACAAAGCGCATCCCTTGGAGGAGCACCAACATGCCGATGAGAAGTCTTTGCTTTGATTTGTCGATCAGTCTTACAGCATTAATAAAATTAATTATTTTGACGTGCTATGTTCTACCCTCGTGGCTGGTGTGACTCCTGTGGCACTGGGCTGCCTGCTGGCTTCCAACTGTTAAATTGCGTTAAGGGGTGGTAATTACATTCTGCAGTGTAATGTTAACCCTGGAAGTGATTGCAGTAGTGAGCATAGCGGAAACACAGGCTGGTCACCAGGAAAGGGTGATGTGGTTACAGATGATGGGGGTTTGCTCAGGAAAGTGGCAGCCCACCTGTGGAACCATGGAAGAATCAGAATGTAGCTCTTCCTCGAATGCACCAATGTAGCTGCTAAAACTTTAGCAGAGCTGTAGCCAGATTTTGACTGACCCCTAGTCCCCAAAGCTGACCATGCCCTGTTTAAAGTGATGTGATGTTTTTATGTTAGTGTTTATGTGGTGGTTATGCTGTGTGCCACTGGTGTGGACCAGGTACCTGTAATTGCAGAGATTTTCTCTCATATGGAAATACTGTGGTTGAAAACACAGTAGTAGAGTCCATGAGTGTTTTTATATAGTCCTAGACCTTAATTGTAGCATCCCAGACCTTACTTGTAACTTATGTTCACTGAAGATTTTCTGTGGTGGTGTTTGGGTAGTAAGGAGGTGGATCCTCAGTGTCTCTTAAGTAAGTGTTTAGTGCTGTTTGCCGTGCTCACTGCAGAGTAACATAGTAATTTTAGGGTTTTGATGGTAGGATTTCATAGATGACTGTCTTTTTATAGTAGTTAGGTGGTTTCTTTCTATGCTAGTGTAGTAGCACATGAGCAAATCACTTCAAAAGGTGACCAGAGGGAACAGAGTAATCATGAAACTGAGAGGATGGAAGTGTGTGTGCGCATGTGAAAGTGTGGTCTGACAGCTGGTATCAAACACAGACTGAAATCTACTTCACCACCACTGTGCTGTTGTGGAAAAAAAAGTGGAAGATTATTCAAAATTCTTGAATTGAGTTTATGGTTTTACTACAGGAAAACCAGCATTTTCTCATCCTGCAATAATGTGTCGGCTCTGTGCAGCAGCTCTTCAGGAGAGCTACTTGAAGCCTCTAAGGACTGAGTTGTCAGCCCTTCCCAGATTACCTCCCGCTTTGTCACGGTTTCCAGTTGTGATTAGCAAGAAGAGATCTGCGCACAAGCACTTCTGACATACCTGTGCAGTCATGGTGAGGCAGCCTAGTGTTGTGCTTGTGGAGTGCCAGGAGTGAGTAACTTCAAATTTGACCTCGATTTTCTGGCTTGGTATTATTTAGATTGAAGAGACATGTTGAGAATGGCAAAAATACCTCTGGGAATAAATCCGTGTGGTAGTAAGCTTCTCCTCTCTGTAAAATGTGAAGACTTACAAAGCACAGAGGTAACACACACAGGTACTGCCATTTGTGCTTTTGATTAGGATTCATAAATACGAAGACACTGATTCTGGCTTAACACTGCTGCCAATAGCAACTCTTCAGGTACAAGCTACGTTATTAATATGCCAGGCTGTTCCTCTGCTTCTATTCCAAAAGAAGCTTTCTGTGTGAAATGATGATGCTGGAAAAGTCCACCTTGTCCAGGGCAAAAATTGATCATGCTTATTGAAGCCTTGTTTGCATGGTGGTAACCTAATGGATGCTCTCTGTTTGTATGGCTGGACTGATGCAGCCTCTGGCATAATTTCTGAGTGAGTGTTAAATGGGTACAGTTCAGGCAGGGGGTGACTGGCTTGAGAAATGGTAGCTGAGTTTTCTGAACCCTACTGGTCAGGGCTATGCAGGTTTTGTGTTGATACAGTTCTGCTTATGGCTTCCTAGCAAGTAATTGAATGGTTAAAAAGTGCTGGGGAGAAGGTAAGAGGGGGAGAAAGGTAAGAGGGGGGGCAAAGTCAGCTGCACCTGGCTATCTTAATGACAGGAGATGATGGGGTGATCCAAAAGAGAGCAGACAGGTGAGAGGAGGTGTGTTTATCAAATGGTTCACTATAACCTGATGTTAAAATGTAGAAAATAAATATTTGTACAGCTTGTGGCCTTGGTTTGATCAAGTTGTAGCCAGTGATCATTCTGACTTATTTTAGTGACTTTCAACTCTCTTAATCATCTTTGTGTACTTTGCTTTGGTGTTTCTTTGGGATAATGTAAATGTTTTCACTTACAGTTGTTCTTGCATGGGTAATGGGTGGGTATGTTATTATTTTAAGAATTAGTGTTGGGATGTTGTCTTTGTGTGGTGTAAATAAGAATATGAAATAGAAAACCATAGGTTTGAGTTGTTCACTCTCACATTCAATCCCTACAGTGTCTCTGGGACAGCTCTATCTGATGTCCTGTTTACCATGGACTTGTAATGATGTTCCTAGACCTTGTGTATGGAGGACTCCTGAGACACCTTTCCCTTCCATCTTACCAAATGCTGTGGGAGCTGAAGTTTTTTGGGGTTTGTGATGTGGTACATTAATATCCGTGAGAAGAAATTGTAATCTGCTCTTTGGTAGTGTTTGAAGGCTGATAAGAGAGAACTCCAGGCAAGTTTGCTGTCTAAGCAAAAGGAACAGGTGTCAAGTGCCCGTATATTCAGTTTGTACATGGGATCTTAGGCCACTCAGAGCTTAAAGCTTCTTGTCTTTGGTGGGTCTGATATTTATAGGCAGGGAAGTGTGAGAGGGGAGGCTGGTGGTCTCAATCAATGTGTGAAGCTTTTTTGTAATTAAAAAAATTTTTTTTTTTTTTTTCTTTCCCCATGCGACTGGGCCTTTTCAGGTTATTTGCTTAAAAGTCAGCTCTCAAACAGCAAATTATCTTCCAGGTACATGACAACAACAACAACTTGATTGCTGTTTATGTTCTGCAAAGGTGTTTCACAGTTGCTGGTGAATGTGTGTCACTGGCATGTCGTTGACAGGTCCTAATGCCCAAGGGTAGGTTGATGTGAAAGTCTGCCAATGTTGCTTGGGTTTTGTATTGGTTTTGGCCACTTGAGACTGGCCACTAGGTTTTGGGTGCAGGCTTAACTGGGTCCTCCACAGTGCCTGTAAGGAGACCCTTTTAGAACTGTAAGGAAAGCACTCAAGGGCAACAGTGGCTAAACTGAGCATAGAAAAGATTTTTAGTTCTTTTTAGAATTAGATTTCATTTTGTTACCTGGTTTAGGTAGAAAGAAGTCTTACAGGCTGTTCTGAGAGTGTGCAAGTCTGCATCCCAGAAACTCCCCAAATCCCTTCCTATCTCTGTTGTTCAGTTGACTGTTGGTTTACTTCTAGCTCATAGCACCACCACAATGAAGTCTCTGAGGCACCACATTCAGTATTGGCTGGGTGATGTGATACTTCAGTGATGTGCCTGAGGTTAACCAGGAGGGTCCAGGTTCCAAAGAACCTGACAATTTTCTCATGGTGGCTCCTGACCTCTTGGGTGATTTGGGCTTCCAACAGCAGTGGTGAAACTCAGTTGACAGGTACCATTACTCTGCTGTGGCTTGGCGAAAGCTGTGAACAGCAGTAGAGAGCTGCTGATTTTGGAGAGGAGTACTGAAGTTAATCAGGATCCCTTCATCTTTAGAAGGCAGTTTTGTGACCCTGCAGTTCAGGAGTTGGTGCTGGAAATACAGCAGTTATGGAAAACTTCTTTTTAACATCTTCCATCCAACTCCTTGTGTGTTTTCAGCCAAATGAATTTTCCTGTCAACACAGGTGACTCATGCACTGCACAAGAAGTTGCAGGATAAAGTTAGGAGTGAGCCTTTGGATCAAGTGTGGCAGTGTCTGTGCATGTGTCTTGCATGAGGAGTTTGCTGTGCAGTAGTGCGGTGCTCAAGCGACCTGTGGGTTGGGAGGTGGGCACCTGCCTGAGTCCTGCTGTAACCTGGGCAGGGCTTTGCTGCAGCCTTTCTCTGCCAAGTCTTGCTTGTGTTCAAACGTCCATGGTACGAGAGCGGAGGCTTGTCTTCAGCAGGCCCGAGAGCATGCTGGGGCTATACCCCTGTTGTTTAAGCAAGGGTAGTAAAGAGGAAGACTGAGTTCTGTAGTGCTTAAGAAGGACACAAGAAGTGGACAGGATGTAAGCCCTTCAGCCCTGAAGGTGTTTTCTGTAAAGGGTGTGTGTGGTAATACCATGGTTGGCTGCTGTCAGCAGCACCTGTCTGGATGGGATAGGTTATGGCTTTCAGTCGGCCATTAGGTGGTTTCTCAGCATTTCAGTGTTACTTAACAGTGATCAAAGTGAAGAGTGTGTTTGCGGAAGAGTGGCTTGAGAGTGATTTCCCTTGGAGCAAAGGCACCCTTCAGCTGCTGTGGGCAATTGCTGTAGCTCTGAGGGGATGACTGTGCAGCAGCCTGTGAAAGTGCTCAGCAGGTTCAGAGAACAGTTCCTGGAGGCAATTTGGGTTTAGGGAGTTGCCAGCCTTTCTTCTGCTGGGCCGTAGCCTTCCACCAGTGGAAAACCATCTGATTCTCATAGCCTTTTACACTTTAACTTTGGTTATAATGATCACAGATGTTTTAGTTCTCTTACAAAAATGCCCCTGTAAGTAACACTTTCTCATTTGTACCAGACTGTGACATCTTTTGGTTGTGGCACATTTAATCTGGTAAAATAAGATGGGGTAAATGGGGGGAGAAACACTGGCGATGTTAGTTGTCCAGGCTATGGTTCATGTAGCTTTAAAACAATTTCCTGGTTCTTCAAAGGAAAACAAACCTTTTCATCCAAACAGAAATTGAATGGATAAAACATGCAACAGTGCTGAACCAGTGCTTGTGTATATTGAAAATACGGTGGAATTCTTCAGACATCAATCCAGACTATAGCACAGATGTTCTCACTCAGAAATATTTTGTGAGCACTAAGAAAATAAAAAGTAGAGCAAGAAAGTATTAAAAAATTCTACAGGATACTTTATGCCATCTGTGCTTTGTTTCCCTCCCTCTCATTTTCAATATACATTATATATTTTCATTGTTTCTTTGAGGTCATTTTACTGTAATGCTCAGCAAGTCTGGTACTAGAAGATAGAAAAAAACCCCCAAAAAACAAACTGTTTTTGAGCTAAGTTACATAATACGGTGGTGCTGCTTTAAAAAAAAGAGAAAAAGAGAATACAGCAGCACAGACGTCCATAATACTTGTCAAAATGACTAATATGAGTAAAAGAGAAATTATTCAAATTCTAAATTAGGGGGGAAAGAATTAAATTAACATTGAACGTTAGGGCCTTTTTGGTTTGGAGCCAGTAACATTAATTTTGGTTGAAATACTTCAATAGTGTCAGACTTTTTTTTCTTACTGGTAGCCTTAGTTATTTTCTCAAATTGGTTCCAGATATTTATTAAAGCAGAAATAATTTTAATAACGGTTTTGTTGCAGTGTGTGGTGTTCTTTTTCAATCAGGTAGCAAGCACATCACAGTAAATTATTTCCTACTTGAGTTTGTTGTTAAAAGTTGAGACACGTTAATAATCTATTTAGTCCCAAACAAAAAGAAATTTTGCTTGGTGTAGATCCTGCACACTGTGTCTCAGGGCTGGAGTCTCCAATGGAAGGGAAGAGTACTAAAAGCCTGTTTCTGTGTGAAGGAGTGGCACTCTTGCTGCCCAGGAGCACAGATGAGCATCCCATGGAACTGGGCCCTGGGATGCTGCTGTGTTCCTGCCAGGCATTGTGCTCTGGGGCTGGAGCAGTCAGCTAATGCTTCCTGGATCGATGTCTCCAGCTCATCAGGACTTGTATGGTAACAGAAACACGGCTGGCACAAGGGAAATGAGTGTGGGGAAAAGAGTGCTCCTCTGTAGGGCAGGGAAGAAAAGGATGGGACATCCTTGGAGCACGGTGAAAGCAAATGCTTCTGTGGTAATGTTCGATGTGCCTTTTCTGTGCCTGGTGCCTGTTTTTTCACGAGAGGGAAATGAATTGCATGGAAGCAAGGCAGTAGTGGAGTAAGTTAAGTACTGAGACATACAAAAAGCTGAAGATGGGAAGGAACTGCTTAACTCAGAGCTCTGGGAGTAGGTGATCAGTTTAGGAAGAGGATGAAAAATGGACCTCAGTGGTACAACATATGTCACCCAACAGGCTTTTCTTTTTAAAAGAAACCTGTAGAATTTATCATGGGCAGCTCCCCTTTTTGGGCATTGTGCTTGGTGAAAGTAGTGAATCTCTGATTTGGTAGGGAAAGTAGAGACTGGTTTGGAAAAGCAGTGTCACATTTTTGGACATACTTCCCACATTCTTTCACTCTCAGCCTGCTGCAGATGCAGCAAGATGTTGACTCTTGCAGGAGGAAGAAGCTGGCACATGGTTAGCAGTTTTCTTTCTAAGTGGCCACATTTGTAGGGTTTTTGTTGCGGGTGTGCATGTCTTTACAGACTCAGAATGACAAAGTATTTCTGGTCTTCCTCTCCTATTACTAATAGGAGAAAAACAACGTTAGGTGAGTATAAAGTGTTTTAGATGGAGGTAGGGCTTTTAGGAGAGCCACTGTGTTTGTGTGTGCACCCACTTAGGTGTTTTCGTTTGTTCGAAGAAATGCAGCCACACTTACTACATGAAAAAGTACTTTCACCTTACTCCATCGTTTTTGCATGTGCTTACAAAGTTGTTGAGCTACTCTGTCTTCCCCCTAGGCAAAGGCCACATACTGTTTTTTTTTCTCCTCTATTAAATGTTGGAAGCAATATCCTACTTCTGAGAAACTTGCAGAAATGCACCTCTTTGTGCATATAATGAGAAGAACAACTTTGTTCCAAGTTCTTGGAGTCCTTCAGAACATGAAGGAGCACGAGCAGAATTCAATGGAATATGGGGGAAAAACTACTTCTTAGGGATGCTGGAGTACATCTGAGACCAAGTAGCTTGAAACTTTTGTTGTTATATTAAACAACAGTTAAAAAAATTGGAACCTTCAGCTTCTTTAATAAACCGCTAAGTGGAATAACAAGGCTTGATTTAATTTGGTCTCTCCAAGAACCTGTTGCACCAAACGTTATTTGCATTTTTCAAAGTGTGCATTTGTTTGTGCTGTCAGATTTTTTCCCCTCTGCCTTCCCATGAAGGCTGCTTGCCTGCAGCTGTGAGTGTTGGGAAGCTGGCCAGGTACCGAGTACCAAAACAAGAATGTAAGCAGCCAGGCTGCAGCGGGCAGCCGCTGGTGGCCAGCTGGTCCTGGTGAATGAGTTTCTGACCTCGGTGTGGCATGCAGCCTGTGAAGATTAAGAGGGAAAGGATTTTATTCCCTCTGGATTTTTCTCCTGTCTTTTGGCAGTCTCAAGCTGCTGGACTACTGAAGTGACAGGGTTTGCTCAAAGTTAAAGAATTGCTGTCATGGTGACTTAGTTGGAGAGTGGTCATCTCCATACATCTCACTTGTTCTGCTAGGTGTTTCTGCCTTTTACTAGAGAGGTGAGTGCTGAGTAAGAGGAGCAATGCTGCTGCTTGCTGAGGGAGAGGAGGGGAGCCTGAACCAGCCATGGACCTGGTGCTCCTGGGCTGAGCTTTCTGCTTCTACAGGGCTCCTGTAAGGTGAGACGTCTCTGCTGAGGCAGCAGTTTGGGTTTGGATCAGGGTGAGGATGTGTCCTGAGCCGATGCTTTAATGCTGATGAAGATGCTGCTTCTGTTGCTGCACTGTTAAGTCCTAGATGGAGGAAAAGTCCCAACACAGGAGATGCCTCTTCCATCCTAGTTCAATCAGAGTCCTGTCTTCTGGGTTCATGATGCAAGTTTCCAAATCCTAGATTGAATATTTGTTTTTTTTTTCCGGTTAGAATGCTAATTTGAGGAGATAGATTAGATGTGTTCTGCTCTCACTGGGTTTTCTTAACAGTTCTTACTGCTTTCCCTAGCTTTTCATCAAATGAAGAATAGCACAATTAAAGCTGACTGGTAATAATTCTGGAAAATTTGAAGTCCAGACTAAGAAAATGCAAGAAAAAAAATGGAGTAGATGATATAAGAGCTTTTAAATTGGAAATTGTCAGTTAGTGTAGGCTCTGTGTTATAAAACAGCCAGTGAATGTGGTTTTAAATGTCTGTAACTATGCATGCAAAATATTTGTGTGTTTTAAGTGCTGCCATTTATTTAGAGGAAAAAAGCTTCTGTATTTTCTGTACGGCTAACGAGATGTGGGAAGAGGTATATGTGGAAATGGATAGGGGAGGCTAGAAATGCTGTGCTTAGATTTAAGGAAACAATTGCAGTGTCTTTTGGTTCCTTTCAGAAGCATTGGCTGAGTCCTGTGGTGAAGATACAGGAAATACCTGGTTAGCTTTGCTTCAGTGATGCTGTGATTTGGGAAGGGAAACGTGTCTGTCAATGCCCTGCTGTTTCAGATAGGAAATAGACACAGAGATGGAATGGGCTCCTTTTTAATCACTGCCGTCCCAACGTAGCCCTGCCTTAACTGGGGAGCAGAGCAGGTGTATTCCAAATGCTGGAGCAGCATCAGGTGTTCCTCATGCTCATTCTCTGCCAGGACCTCATGAACTGTTTCACAACAGCACGATGTTAATTGCAACGAGAGAGTACTTGCAGAGAAAAACCACAGAAGGACTTTATGCATCTTAGCATTACCTCAGGAAGGAGAAAAGCACTTGGCTGTACTGGTTGTCTGTGCTGCAGCAAAACTGTGATGCACCAAGTGGTTTTAACAGCATGCAGCACCCAGACTAGGAACAAGGAGATGGCTCTCCAGAGCCCTTTCTGCTTAACAGAGTAATGCCCTCCTGTGCTTGGTCACCTCCCTTCAAAAGCCAAATCCACAAACAAACGTAGTGTGACGTTGGCAAGCATGTAATTATCTGCATGGAACGTGCAGAGAAGGGAGACACAGGAGGCTGCTGACTGGTCCAGGACCACACAAGCAGTTGGGCACCAAGGTGGAAATAAGTGCTGACCTGCTAGCTCTTTAAGCACAAGACTATCTTTCCCCTCTAGTTAAGGATGTGGTAAAATATTGTTTCATTTAATCCTCTTCTCCTCTGTTATAGCTCTGGCTGTTGAAGAGAAAGTCTCTTTGTCTAAGAAATGGAGTCTGTCTCATTAATCTGACTACTAATTTCTATTTCTTATGTAACTTCTTTATTTTTTCCAAATCACTGCTACTGTGGTGGAGACACTTCTATAGCAATCTGTTCTCAGCGGTGGGGATCTTGATTGCAGTATTGCATACCTTTTTAAAGGTTTGTGACTTGGAGTGAAAGCAGAGGAAATGCTTGTTTGACTTTTGTGTAGCCATCTGAAGTGATTTATGAGTAGTTGTTTTTAGTGACACACTGAAGCCAGAAGATGATGTCAGTGATACGTTCAGTTGAAATGAAAAATGTAGAGAAGGAAGAATATTGATCCAGGGTAGTGGAATTCAAATCCTTTTGTTTTCTTTAGCATTAAAATGCTGTAACTGTCTTGTAATACAGGAGTGTTCTAAGTAAAATGGTTGTGAACAAAACACGGGGTAGCCAAAAAGTGCTCTCCAGTGTCCAGCTGATGCAGGTAGAAAAGAACTGTCATCAAGTGTATGCAGTTGTTTTAGGTTGATGAGGTTAATTGCCTTGGTCCCAGTGCTGCTTGTTGACTGTTGTGCACTGATGCTGCTTTAAAAGGAATTCCATCTACCAATACTTTTTAGTCCCTCCTGCATGCAGTGCTGAAGGAGGGTGTTCCCCTTGTAGAGAGGTCAGTTGGTGATTGTAATGTCATATTCTGGGTCGCTATATCAGGGATAAGGAAACATACAGAGCTGCAGTAAAGCCAGAGAGCCAAGAGCAGAGTGCTTCTATGGTACCTATTAAATAATACTAAGTCCTGAAAATTGGGGTTTTGCAACTTATAATTGCACCCTAAACCAGCTTTTAAAAAATGACTGTATTAAGTTTGGTAAGTGGTGTTTTACTCCTTTGTGTTTTTAAAAGACCTACTCCACCACAACTGCTGTTTATTATTACTGCTTTAGTTGAAGCATCCAGGTTCTGTTAGCAGCTGTCACAGTTGTTGTGTTATCTCCAGCACTTTGGAGAAATGCAGCTGGGGGACTGTGCAAGTGGAAGCATTTACTAAATAATTCTAGATGACATTGCAACCATTGTTCATCTTTTTTGTTTCCAGACTTAGGATTTTCAAGTGACTGTAAGCTTTCACCAAACAGGCTGTTATTGGGCATGAGGACTTAGAGTGTGAGGCACTTTCTTGAAACAGGAGAGCCTGAGAGATTTCAAGGAGACCTAGAATCTAGTATCTCTGATTTATATGCAGTCTTTGGCGACTTTTCCTTGTTGTGGCATAGCCTTCTTGCCCTAGACCTCTCTCTTCATTAGAAAGCCTCATAGAAAATAAAAGCTGCTTGTATTTAGAGATATCCATCCTGAAGTGAACAGTGCCAATGCTTTGCTTCCTTTGGAAACTGCAATTTCTGACCTGTTCAGTGACATCAGTAGTCTTGCTTGAAAATCAGTTCTGTTCTTCTAGTTTTTAGCCTCTGCTATGCTTGTCTGGCTCTGTTTCTGATTGTTGCAATTAGTTGTTGCATGACAATGTCATCTTGCCTCGTGTCTGTATGCACTTCAGAGGCTGTGGTTTAGAACAGTTCCTGGTCCTCATGCATGCTGACTTCCATAATGATGCTATGGGAAGTGGTGCTTCAGTCATCATCATTACTTCATCTGTTGTGTCCTGCAGTAGAGGAGGAGAGGGGATGATCTGCAAGTGCTTAGGAAGCATGTATAAACTTCTCTCCCTTACTCTGCCACATATATATGTGTATTTTTTTTTCTTTTTTGCTTTGAGCTTTTTTGTGGTCTTAGGTTATTCCTTATATAAGAATAATAATCAAGGAATACTGTACTGTCTTATTAGTCTTGCATCTTGAAGACAGGAGCTGTTCTGAAGGTGTGCAGTGACAGAACAAAAGGGGTGGCTGGTGTGCAGGATTGATGACAGCAGCATGCCTCTGTCCAGGCTTTGACATGCTCTTAGGTGCTGCATTGTCTCACACACCTGAGCTCGCCGTGTGAGGAGGATGCAGATGGACATTTATTTTTTTCAGCTACCAGCAGTACTGCCATGGTAATCCTGCAAATGCTACTGAGTCAGGGCTTCTGACCAGAAGTTGAGTTTTGTTGAAAGCTATTGAACTGCAGTGCATGGTGATGAATGAGTATGTGGTGGCAGGACTCTGCCAGTTCAGATGTTGCTTCTTTCCTGCTTGCCCTCTAAGTGGGATGTTTCTAAGCTTCTTCTGGAAATGGTTTGAAAGGGCATTTTCGTTCCTGTGCTTCCCTGGGGTGTGTTTATGCTGAATTTCTACAACTTGAGATAATGTTGAACTCATACAGATGTTTTTCTAACAGCTAGTGCAACTTTTGTTTCAGGTAAATACTTATGTGAAGAGCATCTATAGTCAGCATTTCAGCAATGACAGACAGAAAATGCATGGGATGAGTTTATTGCTCAGCAAGCTGGATATGGAAATCAATATGAGGGAGAAAACCCTCAAATTATCAGTGTGCAGGAGGGGAGATAATTTAGTTAAAAATTTTAGTAGTTAATTGTCTATTTAACATGTTTGTTGGTGACATGCACAGTGGGATTGAGTGCACACTCAGCAAGTTTGCTGGCGACACCAAGCCGTGTGGGACGGGGTGACGCCAAGCCGTGTGGGACGGGGTGACGCCAAGCCGTGTGGGAGGGGGTGACGCCAAGCCGGGGGGGAGGGGGGGACGGCAAGCCGTGTGGGAGGGGGTGGCGCCNGCCAAGCCGTGTGGGACGGGGTGACGCCAAGCCGTGTGGGACGGGGTGACGCCAAGCCGTGTGGGACGGGGTGACGCCAAGCCGTGTGGGACGGGGTGTCATCCAGAGACCAGCAGGCCGGAGTGGTAGCCCAATGGGTCAGGATAGGCCCAAGCATGAATACAGACTGGGCAATGAGTGGATTGACAGCAGCCCTATAGAGAAGGACTTGGGGATGTTCAGCTTCTCATTGATCAGCATGACCCAGCAGTGTGCATTTGTGCAGCCCAGAAAGCCAACTGTATCCTGGGCTACATCAAAGGAAGTGTGGCCTGTAGGTTAAGGGATGTGATACTCACCTGCTGCTTTGTTCTCCTGAGACCCTACCTGGAGTACTGTGTTCATCTCTAGGGACCCCAGCATAAGGAGGATGTGGATCTGTTGGTGTGAGTCCAGAGGGTGCCCACAAAGGTAATCAGAGGGCTGGAGCACCTCTCCTATGATGGCAGACTGAGCTGGAGTCATTGAGCTGTGGAGAAGGCTCCAGGGAGACCTTATGGCAACCTTCCAGTACCTAAAGGGGTCTACAAGAAAAGTGGAGGAAGACTTTTTACAAGGGCATGTAGTGACAGGACAAAGAGTAATGGTTTTATATGAAAGGGAGAAGATTTAGATTAGACCTAAGGAAGAAGTTCTTTATCGTGAGGGTGTGGAGGCAGTGTAATAGGTTATCCAGAGGAAACTGCAGGTGCCCTGTCCCTGAAGTGTTCCAGGCTGGACTGAAGGGGTCTTTGAGCAGCCTGGTCTAGTGAAAGATGTTTTTGTTCATGGCAGTGGAGTTGGAGGTAGGTGATCTTTAAGGTCCCTTCCAACTGTGTGATTATACAGCTGTCCACCTTTCACTGAAGTACAGAGCCTATAAAATCTGTCATAGTCACTGATTTACAGGACACTGAAACATGACTGTGGTCTGAGTCAGCTGAACCCTCCAAAAGAGAAAGCAGCCTGTCCTGAGGATCAGAAACACTAAAGGACACTGCCTTTCTGAACCTTGTGTTTATGGATGGAAAAGGAAACGTTCCAATTTTTCTCTCTCATTGTCTTTTCTTCCCCTGGAATTGATGGCAGCTGTAGAGCTAATGAGGGTGGAATGCCTGCTTTCACAAACCAAGCAGGCTTCCATACAATTGTGCTATTTGCTTGCTGTT
Organism: Ramphastos sulfuratus; assembly: GCA_013399055.1. Classification (NCBI taxonomy): domain Eukaryota; kingdom Metazoa; phylum Chordata; class Aves; order Piciformes; family Ramphastidae; genus Ramphastos; species Ramphastos sulfuratus. Next base: position 51,596 of record WBNM01018131.1, on the reverse strand, counting down.
TTATCATGCCGGGCCAAACTGTTTAATCTCTTTTTTTTTTACAGCACCTCCATTTGATTCCACGTGCAGAGAACATGGGCTTGATTGTTAACATTCAGCTGGGCTATGTACAAAGCCCCTTAACAGGAGTCATCCCAGCTGGACTGGCCGCTGAAATACCTTATCTGCTTGTCTGTTTCAAAAAACCTCTTTGTGTTTCCCCTCATCTCTCATCTGCAGAGCATGAACGTTTTGCAAACATTCTATAGTTCATGCTGTGTGAATGAATGAAGGAAACTGCTGTTTGGAGTTTGCTGGTTACCTTTGAAATCTACAAGGTGGAGTATCTGACAGAGGAAGGAGTCTTCACTCAGGCTCCGCGGTGCTCTGTGAGAATGCCACCCTTACTCTAAACAGACCTGCATCCTGGGATGAGCACCAGCCCTCTGTGGGAGGGTGAGTGTGCTGTGGTGGTGTGTTATGTGATCAGGGTCACACTTGGATGGAAACTGAGTCGAAGCATCCTGAAACCAGCTGAATTGTGTTCAGGCAGAGGGATCTGCCAGTGCAGTTGCTTGTCACGTTATGAACCTAAACTCTGAATGGTATACACTTAGCATTATATTACTTGCAGTTTCTTCAAGTAGCAGCCCTGCAGCAATGGGAGTGTGGAGAGGCAAAAGGATGCATTTTTATTGAGCTGTTACACAGACTGTATGTGTCTGTAAGCCTGCTCTTGGCGGCTGGGGAATGTGGCCCACGTAACTTGCTTGGGTCACTCTGCAGTGATACTCTGGGAGGGAGGTGCTACATGGGTGATTGTGACATCAGGGCTGGAGGGGACCTTACACTTTGTTAGCCTGACTGTGTGTCATTGCCCTTCCTGGAGTCCCTGCCAGATGACCTGTCTGAGGGGGTGGAGAGTCCTGCTTGATTGCATGTCAAAGAGGTTTCCCAGAGCTGTCTCCCCGATGGTTTGAAAGGGCTGTAGTGAAGTTGAAGCCAACACATTTGTAGGTAAATGCCCTGCGGACTGCTTTTCTTGCTGTCAAGAATGTGCATCATATTTCTTGTCTGAATATAGGACATCACTTAACAGACTTGTGGTATGTTGAAGCCAGTGTGTTGGGTCTAGGGTTTTCAGGAGTGGATTCTCATTGAATTTCCCAGGTGACACTGGTCGGACTTAAAGGTCTTTTCCAATCTTAACGATTCTGTGAATCAAAATGTTCTTTGCCTGTGGGTACCTGTGGGCTTGTGGTGACATTTGTCCTTCTTATCTTGGGGGAATAGCTTGAACCAGGTGTCACTGATAGGGAAAGCTGAAGAGAAGAAGGCTCATGTGGGAAGAGGATGCATTTGGTCTGGCTGTGGTGTCCTTTCAGATGCAGTCTCACTATCTTCATTAGGGCTCCAGATAATCACAGGATTGAATTTCGTTGGATTTCAGTTACAGGATGGAGTCCATAATTAAGGAGTGAATGGTCCTGTGGGTCAGGTTACAGACATTTTGAGGAGTTAGTGCAGTGATCCTGCTTAATATGTGTTCAGAGGACTTTTTATGAGGGTTTATTTCTATTTATTTATTTATTTTTTTAATTGCCACTCCTACTCTTGAACACATATGCCAAGATCCTTCTGAAGTAAACTTTAGTTTCTGTTTTATCAGGAAAAAAATTGGGTTCTGTTCTGAAACTGCCCTCCCCCAAAATTTCTAGAATGTGTTTGGAGTGACAGGCTGAAATCTGTATGAGTGCTTTCCTGAGTGCTCCTGAGAACCTCTATGCAGGTACCATTTCTCTTCATGGGGAGGAGTGGTGGTACGTTGACAGGCTCAGTTATTCAGAATCCAGCTACTCCACTCTAACAGATTGGGTTGATCATGCAGTTTGGTTTTGAGAGGATTTAGTGCTAGTGGCACCAGCTTGTAGATGTCCTCCTTCCCAGTCCTGCTGCTCAGAGTGATACTGGTCACAGTGAGGAGGCTGCTCTTCAGTTGCTGATGAATTCCATGACTGTAATGATCAACAGGACAGCTACTGCCATTCTAGAGAAGGAGATCCCCAGTGATGCAGACCAGTAATTTGTAAACATTGTTTTCTGCAGTTCTGCTCAGTCACTACTGATGCACGTGAGCAGTTCACGTACTTTCTGTAGTGTCTCTGGTGAACTGAGTCAGCAATTCAGATAGCTGTTTTCAAAGGCAAAAGAAAATCCAGGATATCTGAGCACAATTTTGTGGTGTTTGGCAATCAGTTTTCACCCAGGAAGTGAAGCTTGCTTAGCCTTCACGAGCATTGGTCTCTCTGAACCCTCACAAATGTGCCTCTTGAGCAAGTGGGACAGGGAGTGGAGCCAGATAGCCCTGAGTTAGGGATGAGGCATCTAAGAAATCAGTCTTGTAACTTCACATGCTCGAGGCTCTATGCAATAATCATTGCTTCAGCACACTTAAGCATTTTATAATTTAGATTGAGAGTGACGAACAGTAAATTCTTAGGTATTGCATTTGCTTAGCCTGCATATTGACATCTGTCCTTCAGTACTGCCAGTCTCTAGAAACACCTTCTGTATCCAGCTGCCTGGAAGCCTGACACACAAGTTGCACTTACTCATTTGTTGCACAGAAGTGCTGTAGTAATTGTAATAGAACAAGCTTCAAAATATTTAATTGTAGTTGAGTCCTGGCATATCTCATGCTCTTTTCTGGATATATATTCTCCCCTTCTTGCCATATGATTTTAGGTTAGAATTTGTCCATTTGCAGCAGTAAACATGGTTCTGAAGACTAAACAAAATGTTTATTTTTAGCATTGGACGTCTTAGGTTTTCTGGACTGTCTTTTCAGAGAAATTCATATTCTTAGTGCTATTGCTGTTTCACAGAACTGATACGAATCCTCTCAAAGTCAGTATTTTTTAATAATCTTAATGCCTCCCCTGCCCGCCCAAGACTATGCTGTCTTGTGATGTGTAGTAATCTGTGTTTGGTGAAATGCTGCCAGATACCTAGAGAGAGAGCCCTGTGAGCTTATGGGATACATAATGTGAGGCACTCTGAGTGCAACCAAACCAAATATCGCTGCTGATGAGAGGTGCTTCTCTGCAGTCAGAAGGCAGCACTACATGCAGCAGTGAATCAGCTAGCACCAAAACTGAGTCAGGCAGCCAGCCGGCTCTGGGTAAGGGAGCGCCTGTGTGGACTGAGCACAGGGCTGTGCTGAAGCTGCAGACCTGTGTTGAGAGAGTGCATTGGACTTAAGCACCCACGCCGAGGTGGAGATGTGTCCCAAGGTGTTTGTGAGAAGGAACAAAAAAGATCACTTTGCCTTTTGGAGAATAATTATCTTGAACTTCTCGCTGAAAAGGTCAGGATTTAGCTGCAAAGTGTTTGCCGCTATTAGGTCTCATGCAGTGTGTGTGAGCTGTTGAGTGTGACTAGATGTGCACACTGGCAGCAACAGAATCCTTAGTATTTCTTACTGAGAGTTAAAACCCAGTTTGGAAGAGTTACCCAGGTTGGTCTGTGTAGCTCAGTTTTTCTTGCATAGCTTTAGACGCTTTTGTAGCATATTCTTATATTAAAAGATGTTACTGTGCGTGAGGACTCTGCATAATACTCTAATTGCAGCTCTGTCTTATTGATGTTACAAACCGATATGGTCATGCTGAGATAGCAAGGAGAGGGAGGTGAAGACAGGTTACAAAGATCAGCCTAACTGCTCATCTACAGGGTTGTTGTGTGCAGCTGATCTGGGCACCACAGGCTCTGTTTAGGGGTAATGCAGAAAAATACATAATTTTTAGGATGTGATTCACCTTGTTTGAAGTAGCCACCTAAAACAGCTCATGTTTTAAAGTTTGGGAGCTGACTGCAGGGTGCCTGCAGTGGCTTAGGCATGCATGCTTCCAGAGCAGATGTTCCAGATTGCTCCAGTGGATCCTATCCATTACCTATGTCCTCTTGATGCAGGTCCCCTTATACAGTAGCATGTAATCTTTCATCATGGCTGCTTGCTATGCTTGCCTTATAAAGTAAGCATAAGCATGGGAAGAGCTGAGGCTACCTCCTCAAACACCTCTACTGCTAGCTTATTATGTGGCTGTGTCTGTAGTAGGTTGTACTACTTCACTAGTTGCTGCAGCACAGACATCACTACTTGAGGGAGTACTTGACTCTGTGGAGCTGAATCACCATGGGAAAGCCTTCTTCATGTCTTTTCTTGGGAAGAGCTCCTCCTATGTACTCCTAATTCATCAATAATTTGAATATATATATATTTTTTTTTCTCTTTGAGGTCAGCCACTTATGAACCAAAATATTTAGAAAAACCGTAACGTTTTTCTAAATAAGCTCAGATAAACTTTGAAAACTCAAGAGGTGTTAGTTGGAGTTTAAAAAAGGAACCCAAGAACCTGTTGATATCTTATAGTAACCTTCAGTATCTGAAGGGGGCCTGCAGGAAGGCTGGGGGAGGACTATTTACAAGATCTGACAATGACAGGGCAAGGGGCAATGGGTTTGAACTGGCAGAGGGGAGACTGAAACTGGATGTGAGGAAGTTGTTTGCAGTGAGGGTGGTGAGACACTGGCACAGGTTGCCCAGGAAGGTTGTGGCTGCTCCCTCCCTGGAGGTGTTCAAGGCCAGGTTGGACAAGGCCTTGAGCAACCTGTGCTAGTGGGAGGTGTCCCTGCCTATGGCAAGGGGGTGGAATTAGATGATCTCTGAGGTCTCTTCCAACCTTACCATTCTGTGATCTATTTTAGTTTTCCACTTTACTGCTTCCTAGTTGGATAAAAGTTTGCACTGACTTTGTTACAAATGGAGTAAGTAATTTAAGATGAAGTAATTTAAAATTGCTTATTTCAACCAAATAATGTGCTGAACTGCAGTGTGCTCCAAGGTCTACATCCCTGCTGTTTCCACAACTCAAAAATCAGCTAGCCAGGTGGGGTTTGGATAGAGACAAATGGGTTTTATGCATTTACTTTCTTTACTCTTATGTGTGAGATGTGATGTGTGATGAATTGGGAGCCCTGGAAAAAAATGCAAGAGAAGTACCAGGGTTGTATAACCACTTCAGTGTAGTGCAAAGTGGTGGCAGTCAGATCCGTAGGCGTGTTGCAGCAGATCTCGAAGCTGCTTGAAAAGAATTCGGGGCAGTTGTTCATTCAAAATGTAAACATTTTGTAACTCTGAGGAGAAGAAAACAGTTGTTCCTGCAAGTAAGGAGCTGTTGGGGGAAACAAACCATACATTGTTTCGCAGTTTCTGTGAAGTAACTTAAAAACCAAAGTCGTTTTTTAGTGGAATGCTCTCACGGATGTGCTCAGTGTCAGGTAACCCTGATCTGCAGACAACCTGTTACAAAGCAAAGCAGGTCTGCAAAGCTGCAGGCTGTTACTTGGAGGGGTTTGGAGTAAAGTGAGGCTAACAGCTTTGGCAGTATTGGTAAATTTGGCAGTAAAACTTTTATCAGCTCTTTAGGAGAGTTTAAGAAGGCAATCTATCATTATGTCTGTAATGTCTTGGCACAAATACTGTCACGCACAGTCGAGTTGTCACCCTGTCTTGAATTCCAGAGTCTTGGGAGGTGAAATGCTCATTTGCAGTCTTGGAGTGTAATGTTTCCAGCTAAGGATGGACAGGCATAGGGAGTTCTATACCGCTGCTGGTGTTATTCTTGAGCAGAGGTTTTTGTAATCCTTATCATTCAAGTATTTCTTGCTGGCCATTGCTCTGCAAAATACTGACAGTTGTCTCGGGGCTGTGAGCCTCTTTCCAGACCTGTGATTTACCACTGAAACAGAGTTAGAACTGCCACAGCTGTGTTGTGTTGGAGTTAACAGAGTCTGGAAGATGAAAATAGATCTCTGTTGCTTTGCAACCCATCTCTCTCTTTTTTTTTTTTAAACCATGAGAAGTGAAAAACCCTGTTGCAGCTTAGTGCTTCTTAACCTACTGATCATAAAACCCTTTTAGAAAGATTTTTTTTAAAAAACATTTATTTATTTAAATAAAACCCACCATGAATGTTACATCCTTTCTCAGGACTGGATAGTGGTGTGTCCGTCAGGGAGTTTTCTCTTGAGTTCTGTGCTGTTTGTCACTGTATTTTTTCATAACCCTCCCCTGTGTATCGTTGGTTTATTGTTTTTAGTCTCAGAGTGTGGGTGTTACCCCAGTGTTTTCCCAGAGGATTTAAGTGTGTTTGTCTCTCGGGCTGGGCAATGAAATGCATGCTCGTGGGTGCTGAGTGTGCTGGAGCAGAGCAAGTGTTTAAAAGCAGTTCTGCTCCTCAGTGCAGATGTACCCTGTGATCGTTACCTGTTCTTCCTCATCTTCCATTTGGTGTGTTCCTGCCCCGTCCTGGTGAATGCTGATGCTCGTACCTGCATGTACCGAAATTCATGTACACTGTTGTTAATGTATTGTGAAGCCAGAGAAGCTGCTTGTGTGGTACTGAAAGAATGAATCTTTGGACTCGGAGCTGCTCAAGTCTGGGAGATCTTATTTCTGTGGATGCATCAAATAAAAGTGCCAAATTAAAGGTGCCAAATCTGAATTGACAGCATTTTTTTTTCCCTCTGGGTAGTGTGAAGAAATACAAATTATGATGAATAGCAATTACCAAGAAGCAGTAAATCTGAGCGAATTGAGATTCTGATCAAGTGCCAGAGAACCTACTGGTATGGCTTAATGGTGCTGAAGGGTCAAAGATGCTTTTCCACCTGGAGTGACCTGCGAAGCAGTCTGAGTGGCATGTTGGGTGTTGGGGGCGAAAATAAAGCACCTTGTTGATGCACAAAACTTGCCTGGTCAGGCCTTGTTAGCGTGAAAGTTCACACCAGGTAAATCCTGAAAGTCTGAGTTTAATACTTACTTCCTTGAAGTTTTTAATTTCTCAGATTATTAATTTCAGGCATTTGCACAAATCAGAGGTTCTTGAAACTCCTTCTGTGCCAACTCTTGCATAGAAGCAGGCTTTGAACATTGTCTTCAAGTCGATAGTGGTTTGAAGTGAAGTATTCCAGTTAGCAGCTCCCAGCCTTCAAATGGACTGCTCTCAAGTCTTCAAAGTTCTGCATGGTGGATGTTCAAAACTGAATTTGTAATGAGTGATTTAGGATCTCTTTCTTTCTTAGGTGCTACTATCCAAGTGAGAATACTGCTATCTGGCATTATAAAAGTATATACCAGTACCAGCGCTGGCCAGAAAGAGGAACTCCTCCTTCTAGGAAAAATGTATTGGGTATATCTCTTCCCATTACATTGCATTCACATGTTGTTTGTTTTACTCTAAGTTAAAAGATTGATGTGGGGAGAACTCTCAAAAGCTAGACAGAATTAGATGTTGCATATTTGATGAAGGACATTGGAGTAAAGTTGCCTGCAATGGTCGTGTGTGCTTTGGGGCTTGTTTGGCTGGAGGCTTTTTTGTCTGTTGATTCACACCTGCACCAGAAGCCTATTGTGCTGACGCTTGTAGAAGTCAAGATGGTGACCTTGTAGAAGCAGCAGCACTTCCTTCCTTGGTACAGGGGACATGGAGAGGAATCCTGTGCACAGTGCTCACCAGAGGGCTCGTGGAGGGGACAGAGTCTTCTGCTGCAAATGAGTTGGAGCCAAAATGAATGGAGAAAGTTTTGTGGTTTTTTTAATTGGGGTAAATGGTCGTTCTAGGAGGAGCTATGTAAAATGTCAGCAGTGACAGGAGTGGGGAAGAACCTGATGAGCAAGTAGAGTAGCTCCTGAGTGGAGAAGGGTAGGATGTTATACCCAGAGGGCAAGGAATAATAAGGCCAAGAAGGATAATCATCCCTCTGGTAATGTCCGTGCTGAACAGGGAGGAAGGTTCAGGTATGGTCCTGCCAGCAACACTTTGAAGTGGACCCGAAACTTCTGTAGCCTTTGGATGAATTTTGTGAAGAACAAAAAGTTGTGGTGTTTTTTTTTTTTTTTTTCTTGCTTTTATTCACAGGACAGAGCTGGGGGAGAAGGGAGAGCAGGCTGCCTGCAAGGAGGAGGACCAAGGAAGGATTGGTGCTGCATATAAAAGAGGAGACTGAAAATAGCAACTGAAAGTTGCCCGAGGGTACAGCAGGGGCACTTGGAGTTGAAGTCAACACGCAGTCACTTTAATGTCCTCCTAGAGCTTGTGAAGGGGTTCCCTGCTGCTGCTGCCCAACCCAGAAAGCCACCTCCCACTAAGAAACACTGCTTCCTTGCAGCCAGCTTTTTCTGTTGTTTCCTTTGCATTCTAGTAGTTAGGGCATCAGTAACACCAAATGTGTGCAGGCAGCATCTTCCTGTCTGTAAAATACTTGGGTCCTTTTTTCTCTTCCCCCATTTAATAGGAATGCTTGATATTGCTGTTACTCTTTCTGCATAGGGGAGAACCATGGCAGCAGGGTGATGGGACTCTTGGTCACATACTGTGGACCTACAGATCCCCTTTAAATCAGTAGGAGGAACATGATGAGTGTTTTTCCAAGTCTGAGCTATGAGTTATTAATCTATAATTAGTTCAAGAAACGTGGGGCTTGGAGTAAAAATTCCTACTTTTTGCTGCCTCTCTGCAGGACAGCAGCTGGTAGGTTTTCCCCCTCCCCTCATGCTGATGTTTACTCTGAGTGGCTTGTTCTTCATTTAATTCTTCGATGACAACAAAAAGAAGCTTGTATCTCATTTCAGTAGACAGTGATTTCCCTTGAGCAAATAGCTCATTGTTTTTGCTTTGCTGCATGGTCTTGGCTTCCATGATCTCTGCTTCTTGCTTTGTAAATCGATTTTAAAAAACAATTTTATGAAGGACAGAGATGAAATGTTTTGTTCTGTTACAGCATTATGTTACCAGAATGATTCAGCTGAGAACAAGAGGGCTTGGAGGTACTTGCTTTTAAGGAAGGAGCAGAAGGGTTGAAAACAGAACCAGTTTAAAGGATTGTAAACAGGGTGAATACAATCCAAGTGATTCAGGAGATGACCATGCCTTCTTTGGGCATTTACCCTAACAATGGTGATAGTAAACTGATCACAAGCCTTGGTTCTGGGTGGTTGTGGTGATTTTCGTAGAATCACAGAATGGTAAGGTTGGAAGGGACCTCAAAGATCATCCAGTTCCAACCCCCTGCCATAGGCAGGGACATCTCTCACTAGTACAGGTCACTCAAGGTTTCATCCAACCTGGCCTTGAACACCTCCAGGGAGGGAGCAGCCACAACCTCCCTGGGCAACCTGTGCCAGTGTCTCACCACCCTCGCTGTAAAGAACTTCCTCCTCACATCCAGTTTCAGTCTCCTCTCTTGCAGTTCAAACCCATTGCCCCTTGTCCTGTCATTGCAAGACCTTGTAAATAATCCCTCCCCAGCCCTCCTGTAGCCCCCTTCAGATCCTGGAAGGCTACTCTAAGGTCTCCTGGAAGCCTTCTCTTCTGCAGGCTGCAGAGCCCCAACTCTCTCAGCCTGTCCTCATAGCAGAGCTGCTGCAGCCCTCTCAGCATCTTGGTGGCCTCCTCTGGACTGGTTCCAACAGTTCCATGTCCTTCCTGTGCCAGGGGCTCTAGAGCTGCACACAAGACTGCAGATGGGGTCTGAGGAGAGCAGAGCAAAGGGGGAGAGTCACCTCCCTTGCCCGGCTGCCCACACATTTTACTGAAGTTCAGTTAGTCTACGTGCACACTTGGCTTTGCCTTTGGACTGCTCTAGTGGAGGAGGATGGGCTGCAGCCTCTGTTAGGCAAGACAGGCATAGTGAGGTAAATGAGGAACAGAAAGACCTGAGCTAAGTGAATCAGCTCAGCTTCAGTTGTCTTCATGCTGTGTCAGGATGTGGAAGCTCTGCTGTATTTGAGCGTTACCAGAATTGCCCCAGTCCTGAAACAGGGGATGAAGAAACTTGTAGTGACCAAGGACTGTATTGCAAAGTAGATGCTTGTAGAGGTTCAGATTTACTGAGGCAGCTCAACAAGTGGTGCATTGTCTGCTCTGGGGATCTCTGCAGCTGCAGTAGGTCTTTCCCTTGGCAGTGACTCTTTGCACTCCCCTGGGCATGGTGCGTTGATCAGTTGTGGCCCCAGCAACTCTCCTTTCCCCTGTCCTTCCTGCCCCCATTCCAGCACCCCAAGCTAGGCATCCTGCTTGTTGGAAGGCTTCAAAGTATTTCCAGCCTACTTGTGTGTGTTTGGTGTTTGTGGCAGCAGAAGCAGCTTCTTTCCAGGCTGTGCTGCTGAGTCCTGTGCTTCAGAGTACTCATACCTGTGGCAAAGTGCTGTAGGTGCCCATTTAAAGTTTGTAGTGTGTTGTGAGCACTGCTTGTGCTTTCTCACCCTGTATGTTTAGTCAACACATCCCTTGGCTGACAGATGACACACAGCATTTATAAGAATGGCTAATACTAGAAGATTCTGTAAGCTTGTGGAAGGCACAGGATTTGATAAAATATTACTTTTTTTTTGGGTGATATTTTACTTATCCAGCAAAATTCTTCTCACTTGAGGTTATAAAAGTGAGAGTTATTGCTCTGAATTTTCTCGTAGCGGTATTCCCATCAGACACTGTAACAACAGAAGGCACTAAGCATCCTGCCTGTCTCCTTAGAAGAGAGTTCTCCAGAGCTTTTGAGCAGCAATTCATACTATATTAACACAGCATTATGTTAAATGTACTTTGAAATGAAAAGCAGGTAATTCCCAAGTCCACTGCTCAAGTACTGTTGTTTCAGAGAAACTGTTTTTCTCCTAGATCTTCTGACACTTGAGGATAGCTGTGAAGTTAATTATGATAATAAAACCAAGCTTAAATCAAAAAGCATAACAGAGAACAACACTCAGAAGCAAAAACAAAACCTTGAAACATCTATTCCCCATACCTTCCTCCACTCTCTCTGTTCCCATTGTGATTTCTTTTCCTTTTCAAGTAAAGGAGGTGTGTTCTTTCCAGACAAGGTGGAGGGACACTTGCCTTTTGAGATTTTAAACTTTTCCTTTGGGATTTTAGTATTTATTTCCTTTGGGATTTTAGTATTTATTTCCTTTGGGATTTTAGTATTTTTTTCCTTTGGGATTTTAAAATAGCTAAACTTCTTTCAGACTAAATCTGTGAGAAAAGGATTAATTAAAATGAAGAAGCAAATTACTTGTTTGCACGTGCTTAAAGCCTGTGAGCAAGCGAAATGTGTTTTTATTGGAGGCAGAAGATGGAAGGGCCTGCAGAATATACATGACTGTTGCAGTCCTTTTTACAGGGTATGGTAGAGGGCTTTTGGCACTAGTTCTGAACACTGCATTTCAGAGTCAGCTTCCTTTCTTAAAGCTCTTCACCAGAGAGAAGTGATATACTGGCAAGTCCAAATGTCCACTGAGAGACACTGAGAAGCCTAAGCCCACTTAAGTGGAATGCACATCATTGATTTGTGCAAGAGGAATTGCTTAATCATAAACATTAATAAAAAGAGAAGTTCAACTTGTTTAAAATAGAAGCTGGTAAAACTAAAATGGAGTCAGGATGCAGTACAAAGCCTGCAAATGTAGCTGCATCACAAAAATGGTATATGGATGCACCAGACTTAATCAAAGGAATGATTTTATCCTTAATAAAGTTCTTGAGGGGAAAGGAGGAAGTCACCAATCTCTGTATGTCCTTCACCTACTGCCATACTTCAAACTGCTTTTGCAGTGAGGTGTTCACAACCACAATCCACTCTCTCTGGGTGTGGATATTTACTGGGGTTTGTGTACTTCCATAGCAAGTCCTATTTAGTTCTGATTTGTAAGTTCCAGATGGAAGAAACAAAATGAGATGCCCTGGAGGGAGGATTATTTTAAAAACATGTTAAAAGAGCAAACATTAAACCTGCAGGAAGTTTTAAGGCCAGACATCTATAATGTCAGGAACCAAAGTGCAGCCTGAGTGCTCGTGTGACTGGGCTGGGATGCAGCTGGTGAGATGTTGCTGAAGGCAAACCCCTGTCAGCTCTAGAATGTGATTTGCTTTGTCTTTCCCAGTGAACTCCGCTCGTGATAGATGTTCACTTACATTCACTTTAGGTTTTTTTTGGTAATATTTTTGTTGTTGTGGTTTCCATATTGCACAATGCAGCAGCTAAATTCCTTAGTATGGAACAGCTTTCTGCACTGTGCAGCAGTAACTGCATTTTAATGCATCTGTGGCTGCATTTCTCCAGCTAACATTTGCTTTTGTAAAGACTCCCAAGAAATCAGATACCTTTTTTGTAAGCATTTTTGGAATACAATTAACTTTAAAACTTGTGTGTGCAGCAAAAGCCACAGGCAGACACTAAGAGTTGTAGGAAGGCAGACAAAGTATTTTATTTGCTTTGTCCACAGATTCATTTCCTTGCTTAACTTTCTCTGAAAACTTAATTTGATAGAGCCTGTCATTTGACTGTTGACTAGACGCATGTGCAGCCCAGAAGGCCAATGGCTGCACTAAAAGAAGCCTGGCCAGCAGATGGAGGGAGAGGATTCTGCTGCGTGGCTCTGCTAAGACCTCACCTGGAGTGCTGTGTCCAGCTCTGGAGCCCTCAACACAGAAAGAACATGGACCTGATGGAGCAGGTCCAGAGGAGGGCTGTGATAATCATCAGGGGGCTGGAATGCCTCTGCTATGAGGACAGGCTGAGGAAGCAGGGGGTGTTCACCCTGGAGAAGAGAAGGGAGACCTAATAGCAGCCTGCCAGTACCTGAAGCTACAAGAAGGGTACAGAGGGACTGTTTGCAAAGGCCTGCAGTGGTAGGACACGAGACAGTGGTTTGAAATGAGAGAAGATTGGATGTTAGGAACAAGTTCTGCATCGTGAGGATGGTAGAACACTGAAACAGGTTGTCCAGGGAGGTAGTTGAGGCCCCATCCCTGAAACTGTTCAAGGTCAGTCTGGACAAGGCTCTGAGCAATGTGATCTAGTGGAGGATGTCCCTGCTAAATGCAGGGGGGTTGGACTAGGTGCTCTTTGGAAGTCCCTTCCAACCCAAACCATTCTTTCTGCTGACACCCTTAACAAGAAGAAAAAAAAAAAAAATCTGTGATGTGTACTGCAAACTTCTCTTTTTTGAGGACAGATGCATCATTTTCCACAAGTGACTGCTATTGCTAGCCTTGTTATATTTTTATTTGTTTTAATATTTAATACATTGCAATATCAACAAAACAAGTTACCAGAGCAGCTTAGAGTTTGCAAAATCTCTGTAACAGTTCCTACCATTCTGTGATTGTGTGAATGATGAAATACTTCTAGTCTCCACTTCATTTACTTATTTTATAAAACATTTTCCAGTATTAATTTAACCACAGTAATCAAAACATTTTGATTAGCATAAAGAGGAGCAGGATAAGAGCATTCTTTCAGGGGCAGACAGTGCTGTCATGCTGGGGTACATCATATATGACCTCTGGTTCTGTCCTGCATGTTGTAGCTGACCAAAACTTCTGGCAGAAATACTGCACTGAAGTGCCTTAATTTATCCCTGCTGTCCCTAAAGCCATGTGTGACATGTCTGGGAGTTTCCTTTTAGTTGTCTTTTGATGTAAACAGAATCTGCTCTCACCTGGTGAAGGGGAGAGTCAGAAACTAGTGAGCTGGCTCCTACATGGACACCTTAGGGCTCACTCTCATTTCTTATTTATGTGTGCCAACTGCTCTGTAGCTGCTTTATAGCAAAATGACAATTTTCCTCTTTCCTCATCCCATGGGTTAGCACTCAAATGTATTTGTGAACTTTGTTTATTTACTTTGCTTCCTAGGCGCTTGTTAGGCGCTTGGGGTTGAAAATTCTGCAGATGTTTGTTCCTATTGACTCACTGTAAGGACAGAGCATGCAAGAATTTCGCTAGAATAAGCCGTGGTCCTCTATGCCAAACTCAAGTGCTGTCTGAGGGTGAGCAAGAAAAACAATGCAGATGTGCTATACATGTCTTGGAAGAAGAGAAGAGCTCTTTATGGTGTATCTACTGCCTGAGCCAGGCAAAACATTCATGTTGAACAGAGTCTAATGGGATGTTCCAGCACAGGCTGAATCTCTCTGGAGTTGGGGGCACTTTCTCCTGCCTTCAGTGCCATTTGAACCAGACCAATTATGTGGTTGCACGTTTATCTTGGCCTTTCAGTATAGACTCTTTTGGATTTAGTCTGTAATCAAAAGAGAATGTAAGGAACAGAAGTCTTGAGTAACCTCTCACTGATCCCCTTTTGCGTTTGAGGCTTGAAACAGGAGAGACTCATGTAGACAAAAGTATTCTAAAGGTAAGTAGAAGTTAATTGCACAGCCCCCTGTGCTTATCTGCTGTCTGAGCTGCGCTGTGAGAATTTGAGCTGTGAGTCCAAAGACACTGATTTTCAGAGCTTGGCTGAAATAGAGATGAGTTTTCATTTCAAGTGATGGAGATTTTTTAGTAATGTTAAATTCTGGTTTGGTTTGTGTGTGGGCTTTTTTAATTATTACTTGGTGGCTTCTGTTTTGTGTGTTGCTTCTTTTTTTCCTCCCTATTTCTTTCTTCTTCCCTTTTTTACTGTTTTTCTTGTGAAACTTCTGTGCTGTGCTTAGAGCTGCTTCTGTACATCTTCAAAAGGAGGCTAAACATCACCCAGTGAACCGCATCCTCTCCCCCCTTCCTGCTTGCCTTGGCTAACCCATGTCTCATCTGTATAATTTAGACTCATAAGGCTTACTAGTGTGGGACAAACCCCCTGAGTCTCTGAAGGGACTGCAGTGTAATTTCTCCAAACTCTTTTGCTGCCTGTTACAGTACAGTAATGTTTATTTTCTGTTTTATTTTCTTCTTTTAGCTTGAGAGGGAGACAGGAGAGCAGAGGAAGAAAGGGGTGAGGGGGAAGAGCCTTTCTCCCATTCAATGCAAGCAGTGTATGAGACACAAAGGCTGTACTTAAGTCTCATAAGAGAAATGGAAAGTGTTTCTTATTTCATTGAGCTTGCACCAAAATAGTCTGTGGCTATGCCTTTTCCAGAATTAAAAGTAGTTAACTCTGCACTGACAAGTTACAGGCATCTCTTACCTGACCATGCACAATCCTCTCTGGAAATGAAGAAGTGTGCCTTAGGAAGTTCAGTGAGGTAGGTCACTGTAATTCCAAGTAGATCAGTTACGACGAGCTCTAAGTTTTCTTACTGTAAGGCAGATGGGATCTAACTGCTATGGTAATGTCAGTAATAGGCTGGGGTTAGAGAAGGAGGATGTCTTGCTGAGCTGCTTGTCTGTCACTGCACTGCCATGGGCAGCACTGCCTGCACTGTGTGCCACTGCTCAGCTGCAGACCTGCTGCCTGCACCCCTCTGGAGCTGAACTGGGAATGCTCTGTGTGCCCTGCCTGCACTCTGGTCCAGTTAAGCATTTCTGTAGGTACCTCTGGCCTCACCTGGTTTTGATGCACTCAAAAGGTGCGCTCAAAGTAAAGCTTTGCTTTACTTTTTGATTTTGAAGTGTTAAAATCCTAAAGCAGACTAATTGGATTTTTAAAATACTTTCTGATGGTGATGTGGTGAATCGAAATGCAGGCATCTTTCTGTTGTGACCGAGGTCCAAATTTTGCATACTTAATATCTCTTTACATTGTTAATATACACAGATGTCATTACCTAAGGAACTATTTCTGTCTTTTGTCATTGCTGTGTTGATCTTAGCTGTTTCTGTGTGGCATTTGTCTTTGGAGCACAGTGAGTATGAAAACTTAAGCACAGATTTGGTCTAGTTTCTTTGTGTTGTAGTTTGCCTTTCCAGACAGAAAAGGACCTGCATTCCTAGTGGAGCAACCTGCAAGCTATGTAAAGAGCAGAGGAAAATGACATTAGCCTTTCAGAAGATAGGAAGTTAGAAGCTGTCTAGCAAAAGAAAATATTTGGGCTATATTTCACTGTTCAGTGCAGTCCTCCTGATTGAAATCCATACTCATGAGCTTGGAGCAGAAGTTTGGCTTGGCCGAGGGTGTTGCTGTGAGTCAGTGTCTGATTCAGGGCATCCAGGGATTGTAATCCATCCTCCTGCATTACCCTGTGTTTGTGTCCCTCCACCTACTTTATGGTCATGCATTCTGTTGCATCTACTTGTCTAAACAGTCTGGCTTTGGGATGGAGGACTGAGTAGATAGGTTTCTTGCCTCCTCTTTTTCTTCAGCACTGGTACTGAAGATAGAAATCTGTCAAAACTTTGTTTCTTCTCTATCCTTTAGCTTTGAAGGTGGCACTGGGCTGTGATTTGGAAATGCTCCCTGCTTGCAAGATAGTGAAGGCCCCCGGCCAGCTCTGTAGCTTGTAACCGGTAGATCTTGCTCTGTGTCTCAGCAAAGTAAGAAAGTTCATGACCTCTCCATATCTGAACAGCTTGCTATATATAGGCTAGGATCTTCCCTGGGAATTCTCACAGCAGCCTGCCTGGTGTAGCCATGGAGCAGCTCAGTCCCCAGGTGGTGATTAGGTGTTGTGTGTAACTGACCTGTGTGTGCCATTGACTTGTGCTGCATGTGCCGGGGCCCTGGGCTGTATGGGACTGGGAGCTACCTGCCTTTAGAAAAAAGCCTGCAAAAACTGCTCTGAGACTTTCTGCTGAGGCAAAGAGTTCTCCACTAGAAACCAAGCCCCTTGCTCCTGGAAAGTGAAAATGTGTGTTCAGGTGCTTGAAAATGGTTTTGGTTTAGTTCATATTTTCAGCTGTCTTAAGTGTGCATAATTCCAAGTCAGCGTAGAGCATGATGGAAGCCTGAAAAATCAAGCTGAAAAATCCTTTCAGGCAGACTTCTTTAAGAACAGTATTCTTGGCTCTAAGTGCTGGAGAGTGGGTTTTATATGAGTGGGTGTGTGTATATATATTTTTATCTTTGTATACAAGATTGCTATTTTGATGCTTGCAAGCTTCTGTCAATCCAAGCATCTTGCTATTTTAAAATGGATTGTTAAAATATATGGGTTTTATACCAGTTGTTGAAACTTCTATTTTTTTTTTTTATTTTTAAACAGTGCTGTTGCTAGAAGTATAGAATAGAGGAGTATTAAAGGCCTATTGGTTGCTAGGGGAAACCTTGCAAAGCTCAATTATTTTGAAGTATTTTGGTAAAATACATGGTTGGAGGCTTGTGGTTAGACGAAGTGGTTTAAAACTTTGGTTAGCTTGATGCAGTACTGCCTGGGGAGCTGTTAGTGTACCCTATGTGAAGCATATGCTACAGCAGTCAAGCAGATGCCATATTTTAATCTATTTCTATTCATCAGGCTCTTTTTTCCCCCTCCTCTACTATGTTAGAGAACAGCAAACATTCTTTCCTTTTTAGTGGAGCCTGAGACTATCTTAATGTGCATAGCAGCAGCATTGATTATGCACTGATCAAAGTTAGCAAGGGATGCCAGCACCTTCTTCTGTCTGCATCTTGGTGGGACACCAATTGGAGAGATGCCAGATGAATAACACAAGCAGATTTTCTGACAAAAATAAGTATTTTTTTTGGAGGGATGTAATTTCTAAGAAACTCTGGCATTTTCTTCTCTAGCTCTTTAGACAAGGTTTGCTGCTTGGTGGTTTTAGTCTCAAATATACTGTGTTTGTTTTAAAAGAGTTAGTTACAGGAAAGAAAAGCTGAAGTACTGTTAAAAAAAAACTCCAAAAAAGTAATTTTCTGTGCACATATCAGCTGCACATAAAGGAATAATATTGTGGTGGTGTTTTTTTCCTAATTGTTTTTCATCAACCCTATGTAAAAAAAACTTTTGCCCTTAGTTAGGAAGGATTCTCAGATTCTGTCTCTGAGTGTGTATAGTGTAGAATTATGCTGTTAACGTTGAAAACATTTTCAGTAGAGTCAGTTTCTCAAAGCACATAAAGAACTAGGAACTGGAGCTTTCAAACTCAGGTTTGGCCAAGTAGAGGATACTCTCTAATGTGTCTGGTGGAACAGAAGAAAGGTAATTGCTTGTGCTTTACACGGCTTGAAGGCATAATTCCAGGTGCTTGGGGTCTGTTTCTAACATTGTTGCTCTCACTGCCATTGCAGTCATTTCTCTGTATGGTGTGCCAAGGCTGACTTTGCAAAGATGGGAATGTCTATTTTAGACCACGTTTTAAGTTAGACTGCGAACACTAAAGTGTCTTACCAGATCTTCTAGAAATCAAGCGTGGTGCCCTGAGCTTGAAATATGAAGCAGTTTTTGCAGTTTCCTGTGTGATAAACCTAAGATCAATTGAGAAGACTTGGAAGTTTTAGCTTTTGTTCAGAGTAGGTCTTGGTATTGCTTCACTGCTTTTAATGGTTATTTTTTTCCTGCTTTCTTTTCTGGTCATGGAGATGAGCTGGTTTTGCTGGTCTCTTAATAAAGCCTTCTGGTTGAGTTTTGGCGAGTACAGGCATGCCCGTAGAGATTTCAGCAGTTCTGAAACATGTGTAATGGGTTAGAGTTCAGTGCCTGCTGCCAGCTGCCCCCTGTCGCTGGAGATGACAAGGGAGAAGGGAACTAAGGAAGGCAAAAGAGGTCTTCAACATTAGCTCCTGTCTTCCTGTCCTAATGGATTTGTTTTCAGGGCTTGGCTTGGCATATGGGTAGGCACTAATGCAGCTAGGTCTATGAGGCTGTCAGGGTGGAAGGAATACTGGTGTAAGAAATGGCAGGGATGTGCCCTTCAGTAAGTTTTTCTCCAGTAGTTGTCATCTCTGTTTGCTTTAATGGAGGGGAAATGTTCTCTGCTTCTGCTGCTGGCCAGAAGTGATGGTGAGCCATAATTAAACCTTGGTGATGGAGGAGTAGAATGGGTTTTGGGAAGCCAGAGAAAGTGGGAAGGTTGTGGTGCATCCAGGAGCTGTGGGGGGCTGGGGAATTTTTTTTAAATTGTTTGGGGGGTTATTTATTTATTTATTTTATTTATAGCAAATTCTGGAACTGGAAGTAATGTTGAGGGAGGAGTTTGANTTGGAGTAGCCTTCCAGTATCTGAAGGCGCCTACAGGAAGGCTGGGGAGGGGCTATTTATAAGATCTTGCAATGCCAGGGCAAGGGGCAATGGGTTTGAACTGGTAGAGGGAAGATTTAGACTGGATGTTAGGAGGAAGTTCTTTACAGTGAGGGTGGTGAGACACTGGCACAGGTTGCCCAGGGAGGTTGTGGCTGCTCCCTCCCTGGAGTTGTTGAAGGCCAGGTTGGACGAGGCCTTGAGGAACCTGTGCTAGTGGAAGGTGTCTCTGCCTATGGCAGGGGGTTGGAACTAGATGATCTTTGAGGTCTCCCTTCAACCTTATCATTCTATGATTCTAAAATGAGGAGAGGAGAGTCACTGGTGAAGGAGAGGAGTTAGGCTTTTACTGTTACAGGAGCTCTTTACTACTCAAGAGTGAGGGAGTGGGATTCTGGTTTCTTCTGGTTCAGCTGAGTCTTGCCTTAGGCTTAGACCAGACCTGTGCTCAGCTATTGATTTGGAAAAGAGGATTATTGCAGACCAGTGAGGAGGAACAGTAACTCATGGCCTGTGAACAAAACATGGATACAAACTTGAAATAGGAGGAAAGGTAAAATGCGGAGCTGGTAACAGCATTGGTTCTCTCTTTATTTTAAATCCTGGTGAGGTCTCCAGCCTGCTGTGGTGGGAAGATTACGGAACAGATCCTCCTGGAAGCTCTACTGGAACTCATGGAGGGATAGGGAAGTGATTTGATAGAACCAGCATGGCTGGGTGTCACTAGGGTAGACAACTGTATTTCTATCCCTGCAAATCTTCCCTTGAAACAGTTTACCAGGTTCAAATTGTTGTTTAATCAACACAGATCAATCATACACGTGCCAGGCTACAACATACTTGTCTGTGTGGACAGACATACACATGTGAGTGATTATTCCAGTAGAATCTATTATTGCAGTCTAAATCTAGTACTGAATGTGAAGAGCTGTCACAGTGGCTGAAAAAAACCCAGTAAGTGCTAGAATCCAAGGGATACTGTAATGATAGGTAGAGGTAAGAGAGAAGCTCTTGGAGGAAACAAAACACTTACTCTTTTGTCAGCTTCACTCACAATTCAATTGCCAAGCTACAGTCCAAAGATGCTCTGCATTTCTTCAGCATTGTTGCTCAAATTGTAGTGTCCCTGCAAAGAAGATTCTGCACCATTATACCCAGTACCTTTCACTACCTATTCCTGAGCTATGGATTTGATGACTGTAATTCGTATCTGTCATCTGGAGTCAGTAGTAATTACAAATTGCAATTGACTCTTTTATAAATGCACTATTTGTGTTGAATTATTTCTGGTATTTAAATGCAGATTGTGGAGTAGTATCTGTTAAGCAAAATCTGAAAAGGACATATTTTTCTTACTTTACTTGTAGGTTTGACACACTTTGTGGCTGTGCTTGGATAGATGTCTAAAGTTTTCCTACGGTGGAATAAATCCCCCATAAATGTTTTATTTTGCAGTTTGGGCAGGACAGTGTTATTCAGCGCTCACAGCGTGCACAGAGGGAGTTAGAGGTACAATATCACTCCATTAAATACTCTTTACTTAAATACTGACCTCTTTTTCCCTCTAGCAAACAGAACATAATTGTGCACAGCATAAACAATCATTAGCCGTAGTAAAAATGTTAATTTTTTTATAGCCAAGCGTAAAGCTTTATTCTTCATTTATTAATTCTCGAAGTTGTCTTAGTGGCAGGACAAAATAACTTCTTTTTGTAGGTGCCTTGCTTGATGCTAACAAGGGGCCAGGTGTTGGCAGGGGTGCTCAGGAGCCTGGACTGGCCCTTTGGTGGTGGCACCTCCTAGTGGTTAGAGGGCTGTGTGCTGTGAAGGAGCGTCACTCAGGTCACTCCTTTTGACAATGAGCAGTGTTTTTGGAATAGTCCACCGGATGCCATGTAAAACACAGCAGGAACCCTGGGACCTAGGGGTGTTGGTTGACAGACAGTTGAAACTGAGCTGGCAGTGTGCCCAAGTCAAGAAGACCAACAGCATCCCAGCTTGTGTTGGAAACTGCAGCCTGCAGGACTACAGAAGTGATCAGTCCCCCTGTACTCAGCCCAGTGAGGCTTCTTGAATACTGTGTTCAGTTTTGGGCCCCACACTGCAAGCAAGACGCTGAGGTGCTGGAGCATGTCCAAGGAATAGCAGTGAAGCTGGTGAAGGGTCTAGAGCACAGGTCTTGTGAGGAGTGGCTGAGGGAACTGGGGCTGTTCAGCCTGGAGAAGAGGAGGCTGAGGGGGAACCATCTTGAGCTCTACAATTACCTGAAAGGAGGTGGTTGCAAGGTAGGCGTTGGTCTCTTGTCCTGAGTAACAAGGGATAGGACAAGAGCAAACAGCCTCAGGTTGCACCAGGGGAGATTTAGACTGGATATTGGGAGGAATTCTTTCACCAAAAGGGATGTCAAGCCTTGGAATAGGCTGCCTAGGGAAGTGGTGGAGTCATCACCCTGAAGATATTTAAAAGATGGGTGATGTAGGAACGTGGTTAACCTAGGTTGATGTTTGGGCTCAGTGACGTTACGGTGCCTTTCCAACAGAAATGATGCCATGGCTCTATGCACAGCACTGTATGTGCAAGAATCACTGTGATGTGATTGTTGCAAGTGGATGTGCAGGACCATACAAAACCTAATGTGACACTTCTTTTTTTAACTTAGTGAATCTCCTTTCCAACATTTTGGTGTCTCAGGAAGAATGATACTGGCCTGTAGTTGGACTTCTGATAATTAAAGCCCTTCTAGCGAGGCTGGCAGAGCATCGGCGAGGATAAAGGTGGAACAAGGTGCTTCAGTCATCAGACTTTGTTTCATAACTGAGTCATATCTGGGATCCCTTGGTCAAGGACTTTGTGTATACACTTGTGTGTTTGGAAAACTGAATTCCTGACCAAATTCTCTTCCAATGACATAATTTGTAACCTTCCCGGGTGCATATTCCCATTTCTTGGAAATACAAAAATACCAAGAAATTAACCCCAGCTCTGTGGTACAGCCACATACCCAAGAAGCAATTTCGGGGATTGAAGAACAAAAATATGAAAAGGATGAGGCTTATTTTCTGTTGTACAGTGGTCAGCTATTTCCTGTGGTCTTCTGTAACTCTCTTTTTCTTGACTTTGAGACACAGAGCAAAGGGGAGTAAACATGCTCTGAAATGGGTATGAGAGGAGTCATTGCAGGTGGAGTGGTGCAGTCGGAAATGGAAAAGGGTAACCATCCTTCAACCCCTCACCTGGTAACTTGAGCTGTTACAGGTGTCAGTTGCTTTCTGAGGGCTACTGGGCTGCTTCAGTTAAGAAACGTGCTGGCTTGTGCCCTGGCAGAGATGGTGAATGTACTGCAGTTTGTATCCATGCTGCCAGCCCTCTGTGGTGCAGTGTCCAAGTACCTTAGAGACCGCAGTCCTCTCCGAAAGCGATGTTCCTGCATTGCTGCTGTGCTGTGTTACAGAGCAGGTTTCTGTGCCCGAAATGTGAGAGGCAGGTGATGGGAGGGAGATGCAATTCAAACCCAGGGGTTTGTTCGTGCCAGCTTGTCGGGTTGTGGAATGTAACTGGAAGCCAGCTGACACTGCAAGCGTTTGTGGCTTTCCTTTGGCACCTAGCTGCTTGTTTGGATGGTTCTTTCCTGCGGCATGGAGCTAGACAGGCAAATGAATGAATTCACTGGCAAATTTTCAGATATATTAGTTTTTTATTAACCATTATTATCCTTTCAGACTGCGTTAACACGCCCGAGTGCCGTATGCTGCTGAACAGACAAGTCCTGTACACACCCCAACCTGATGATTTAGTTGGTTTTGATCTGTGTGTACTCTTCTGCCACAGAAGCTTTATTTGCTCTCAAAAGAGTGAAGATAACCACACAGAGAACCATGACTCCAAATAGTTTTAAAGCAGAAACTAAAAAACTATACAAACTTTCCCTTTATCTCCTGATTTAGACATGAGACCTTAGACTCTTTAATGCACTTTCACTTGTCCTGGTGCCCATTTTCCTTTGAGAGTTACAGAAATACCTGGGCACAACTGTTCAGTTCTCTGTGACGGTGTCTGATAGAGCTTTGGTGAGCCTAGCTTGGCACAGCCAATCCGCTTCTCCAGATATTACTCTGTGGTAAGAAATACTCTTCCTGTGTTGGCCTGAACAGATTAGAAAATACAGGGGGGTGGGAAGAATCTAGTTTACTTGATTCTAAGGTGTATAACAAATTGTAACGGCAACTGCAGTTGGTCTGCACCCAGCTGAAAGCTGCAGTTGGGAAGCTGGAGTTGTTAGGGTCACAAGTGAAAAGTAGAGACAGCTCTTAGCCAGGGCTTGCTGGCCTTCCCCAGTACTGTTCCCTGAGTGGGCTTCAAACCAAGCACAAGAAATGACTCTTCTTGAGTCCTGCCCCCACCTGTCTAACTGCAGCCATGCAGGTAAAATAGTTCTTGATGCTTTGGGACATCCTCCTGAGGGGCAGGTGAGATTGAATCACAGCAGTGAGTGTAATCTGCAAACACAGCCTTGTAAAGTGGGCTTTGCAGGAGCCTGATTTTCTGCTTTCTGTTAACTAGACGGCTACTTCTTAGAAGTCTGTGGTGATACGATATGAGTGATACAGACAAAGTATTTTAAAGAATAATTGAATTTGAACTATTATGTTAAACTTTACTATACCTTTTTTGGAAAGGGTACATTTGCAAAAACCCAGACACATATTTAGATCTGAGGGACCGAGAATCTTTCTATGCCATGAACAACACATTTTAGTTTCCATTCCCCTTTCTAGATATTGTTTTCCACATATGGTCCTTGTTTCCATCATGTGGGAACATAAAATTGTTAGGTACAGCCCACTGAAGGTTTTTACTGAAACTAATGGCTTTCCCAGTTTTCCCTCTTGTCATGTTTTATGAAACAAACAGAATATGAATGGCTGCATTCTTACTGCCTTTGAAACGTGCTCTTGGTTCCACTCTCACTGCTGGTGTTCACTTAGCAAATATTTATCTTCCATTACAGGAGGACTTTGGAGCAGAAAATGTAGTTGAAATTCTAAGTACCTTTATAATCACAGTCAAGTTAGAATAGTTAAATGGGTGTACACCGGAAAGAGGAGATCTGACTTGCTTAGACTTGAACTGAGTGATGCAATATTTAAATGAGGATATTATAAATCAGGCTTAGCATTGCTTCTATCCTTGTATTCAATGAAGTGAACTTGCTAGTTCTTCTGCATGAGCTAGTGACAAAGGCATCTGGGGAGCTTTCACAAAATAATCACACATTGTGAAGTTGCACATCGGTGGAGCAGTGCGGCCAGGGAGTTTTCTATCAAAGCATGTTTCGATATCTCATTGCAGGTTTGGAGAGTGCCTTACCCTTTTACACAACTATAATCATGAAAGGATATAAATGAGGCTTTGTTTTGTTGACAAAATGTGAAAATGAAATCGTAATACACAAATTCAAATTTTGAAGCAACAGCAAATGTCTGACTCTGGGGTGTTTCTTAATCCACAACAGCTCTGAAGCAGGTTTCTTGAGAAGGTTCCAAGCAATTCTTGCAATGTTGTTTAGTGGTTTTTTTTTTTTTTCTTTTTCATCTTTACAAAAATGTACTTTTCAGAACTCAGATTTTGCACTCTTCTTGGTTTATAACTGGAGGACATTTTTTCTTTCCACTCATCTAAGCACCCCACTGTACGTGCCCTGAGCAGGTTGTGTCTCTGTGGGTAAGTGTTGCAGCCTGTTCCTTATTGGTGAGATCTCACTTGAGAGTCCTGTGCTGCCACCCGCTGAGGGCGACCCCGAAGGTGTTTTGGGTGTCCTGAAGGAGTGATGGGACCAGTTAATCCTGCATATGAAGTTGTGTAAACTCCACTAAACTTTGGTAATTGCCCATTTCCACCTTATGACTCAGTAACTGGTCCAAGCCAAAACAGTGTTTTTGGCTGCTTCAGAAGCCTGTACGGCTGCTGTTGCTTCGGGAGTGATGAATGTCTGTTTGTTGGCTGTGCTCAAGAAACACAACTTGAGCAGGCTGTGAGTACAGATACCTGTGTCGCAGTGGTGTGGCCGCATTTGAGTTGAGATCAGTGTTCAGCTTGGTCTGGTTTCTTCTGTATTTACCAAACAGTGCATAGGAGCTGATTTTATGCAACCTTTGTTGGTTGTAGACAGAATGCAGAACAGGAATTTAAGTGTGAACATTTAGAGGTTTTTGGGTGTTTCCATGTTGTTTGGTTTCTCAATATGTAGAATTAGTTGTCAAAATTTGCAACCGTACGTAGCTGTGGATTTTCTTAACTTGGTAAAATAATTACCTTCAATTACGAGGAGAGACTGAGGGAGTTGGGGCTGTTCAGTCTGGAGAGGAGAAGGCTCCCAGGTGACCTTATTGTGGCTTTTCAGTGTCTAAAGGGGGCCTACAAGAAAGCTGGGGAGGGACTTTTTAGGATGTCAGGTGGTGATAGGACTGAGGGGAATGGAACAAAGCTAGAAATGGGAAGATTCAGACTGGGCGATAGGAAGAAGTTCTTCACCATGAGGGTGGTGAGAGCCTGGAAGGGGTTGCCCAGGGAGGTGGTGGAAGCCTCATCCCTGGAGGTGTTTAAGGCCAGGCTGGATGAGGCTGTGGCCAGCCTGATCTAGTGTGAGGTGTCCCTGGGCATGGCAGGGGGATTGGAACTGGATGATCCTTGTGGTCCCTTCCAACCCTGACTGATTCTATGATTTTGTTTAATTTTACACTAATCTCTACAAAATAAGAGTAATCCTTCCTCCCATGCCCTGCTTCCCCCCCGACCTTTCTTCCCTCCCAATTCTTAATTTATGTGAAACCTTTAATAGACTAAACCAACCTCAAGAGAAGGACTGTTCTGAAGTTTGGAGAGGGCTTTAATGAAAAGTTTCATTGTTATTTCGTATTTACTTACCAAATCCTGCCAGAGCAAATTCTTGCCAAACTAGTTTTATGTATTTCTTGTCTGGTCTTGCTGATGTATTGTTTTGTATCAGGACCTTGTCTGGCAGGAAAAGCGACCAGAGCAGTTCAGGCTATGGCAGAACAAATAGGTGATGCAGGAAAAATGAAGTCTGTCTAAAACTTCTTATGCAATATTGAGAAACTTTGAAAGGAACTAATTAGCAAAAGTAGTGCAGCTTATGTATCAAAGCTATTTTTGCAGTAGACTGTAGCTGCTGAACTAGCACAGCAGTGCTTTAGAAGTGGGTGTTTCTGCTGTGAGTTCTGTACTCGTGAGTGTTTTCTTACGTTTGGCTTGGGGGTGGGAAATACTTGGAGGAATTAAAAATGCAGGAGTACTGAAGTTGTAGTTTCAGTTTGGGCGCTGTTTGTTTTGGTGGATGTAGTCAAGCCACTGAGCCAGTCTTGCAGTTATCTTCTGTTGATGTTTCCGCTCTCAGTAAGAGGATTAAGTGATGCAAACAAAAATGGTGAAGTGTGTGACATAGGAGGGATCAGACTCGTCTAAAGCCTGAACTAGTTTTCTTCCATTCCTGACTTTGCAGTGAATCCTGGCTTGCGGTTTGATTCTGAGTGGGTTTAGAGATGGTGAAATTAGGAGAAAAAACCTGAATCAAGTCCTTTAGGAGTGCCAGATGTTTCATATCTCATCAATTCGGTTGTGTCTTCAAAGCCTGGGTCTTCCCAACTGTGTTTCAGTGTCCAGTGTGGGTATGAGAGGTGGAGGAGGTTTTTGTCATGGGCTGGAGGATGAGGAAGGATCCTTTTTCCTGTAGTTGGAGAGTTTACAAAGTCAACTCTTCAGCAGACTTCCCTTTAGAACTTGCTTGTTAAGGAACTTGTAAGCGTTTCTGGTGTACAGAGAAGGCTTTTTGCAGCCCAGTCTTTAAGTGTTAGTGGAGTATATAAACTTGATGCAGTGTACCATTTTTGCAGAGTAAATGTCTGTATTCTGTAGCTCTCTGTGCACCTCTGTATGCATGACAGTGTGATTATTAACCCAGTACTGGTTTTAATTATTCCAGAATTTTTACTTTAAAATACAGGTGCTGAATTACCTCCTATACCTCCTACAACACTAAATGCTGACTGGGGAAAAGCTATATAGTAGGAAAATCAGTGAGCTGTGTAATAAATAGCTGCTTAGAAGAAATGCAAGGTAATGATGTTTGATACTTGGAGAAGTTAGGGAAATATATCAGCAGTTTCCTTTCTGAAATGACCAGCCTGATCACTGTAAATTGTAATTCTTGTATTTGATCATCTGGTGATAATTCGCAACAGTATTTAAGGTGGATTTACTTATGCAAACAGTGAAGTAATTTTCATAGTTACCCAGTTTCTCTCTTTAAGGGTGGCTTTTCTAGGCACTGATACCTGAAAAGACATTGATGCTAATTGCTATTTTTAGAAAGTCAAAGTCTTTACAAGGTGCTGCAAGTTCAAAGGTCCTCACATTAGTCATTTTGGCAGTAAAAAGCCAGGAAGTTCTGGTACTGTGCTAGACACTCCACAACAGCCTGGGCCATTGGCAGTGTTATGGGGGAGTATTTAAGAAGCAAGAAAGGATCAGGTACCACGTTCAGGTTGTGTGTTTACAGTGCAACTTTCCTATAAACTCTCTTAAGAAAAACCTGTTGAGTGTGGAACAGCACTCAGGGCACGTAGTAATATGTAAAAGATGCTTTGTGGACACAACTTGACCCCTTATGGTTTCCTTTTGTATCAGAAGTGGTAATGAAGACCACAAAGCAGCCTGGCTTCCCAATTACTGGTAGGTGCACGTATGCACACAAAACCACACACACACATATGCATATGTATTACCCATGTGCCCCTCTGTCTGTGTGTATGTATGTGTGTCTCTTAATTAAATTGTGGACAGTGTTCTTTGTGTGAAATGTGGATCTTCCATCCCCCAACTCTATCAAAGCACAGCTAGAAAGCTCTTTGATATAATTGAAATACAGCTTTACACTCTTTATAGCTGTCCTGTAAAAAATACTCCCACACTTTACCTCTGTCTTGCTATGTTTTGTGCCTCTTAAGCACTGTTTGAAATACTTCAGAGGACAAGCTATTTTCCTTTTCTGCAGTGCATATATTCAGTTACCCTGGGAATGCTGTTCCCCTGTGTGTCAGTGATGGGACTGTGACTCATGCAAGGCTGATAAAGTAGGACAAGTGTGGGTCTAATCTGGTGTGATTTAAAAAAAGAACTTTGGCTTTAGCATCTCAGTTTACATTTATTTACAGGAATGTGACCTAAATGACTGCTTTAACACTGAGCATTTGTAGGGCAGCAGTGTGAACTGTATGGTGGAATAACCTTTTTCCACTGGTGTATGATGTCTGATCTTAGTTTCTTCTCTTTTTTTCTGCAGGATCCAAACTACTGGATACAAGTACATCGACTGGAGCACGGGGATGGTGGAATCTTGGATCTGGATGACATCCTCTGTGATGTGGCTGATGACAAAGACCGTGTAAGTGCAAATACCCACGGGTGCAGCTCGGCGCCCTCCCTGCCTCAGCACAGCCCAAAAGGCCAGGACAGAGGCTTTAGGAATTTTTCTTATATAGTTCACTTAACAGATATGAGAAGTCTGTTTTCTTAGGTTTTTCAAAAAGTACAGGGAATCTCTTGTTGGCATCATGACTTTGCCATCCTTTTTGGTAAGACAGGGAGACTGTGAAAATGAAAACCTCTCGTGCAGTGGAAAAAGCACTGCAAAAACATTGAACCTCTGAGTTAGTATTTTAGCTTCACCTTACCAGTTGAACATGTGCAAAAAACCTATGCTGGTTTTAAACTCTGGAGGGCTGGTGGATTGGTTTGTAAAAATCTTTCTTGGGAGGGTCTGCTAGTTACACAGAACTTGAGAAACTAATTACTCACTGCTGGGTCTTGTCTTGAGTGCTGGGTCTTTGTTTTGAGATTCAAATCACGGTCAGCTAAGAGGCTTTTGGTTATTGGCTGCTTGTTTGAGGTTACAGATACTTGTGTCTTTGAATTACAAGTTGCAAAAGAGTTAGGTAAGAAGTGCTGTGGCAAACTGTGAAATCCTATGTCAATAGGCCACTTTTCTCTGCAAAACCACATGTTTGCTGTGGCTCCACAGGGTGTCTGAGCCTGACACAGACTTCAGTCTGGAAATGTGTTTCAGGACCCCACTCCATCACAGCCAGGGTCTTTAATTGCTTCTGTTGGAAGCAATGAGCATTCTGAAGGTTCCTTGAAAACTGGCCAAAGGATGACTCTTAGGCTAGTTTTTCAGAAAGACTTTGCCTGCAGTTCTTTCTTGTGACAAAATGTAATTGACAGGGTTATTTCAACCAGCAATTTTATAAAGAGAAATGATGTGAGGAGTCCAGGGACATGATGACTCCTTGCTGTCTGAAGTGCTGGGATTACTCAAGCTGTATAGGGTAACAGTGCTGAGTTTTCAGGAATTTCTTCCATAAAAATAGTGCCCAGCTAAGATTTCACAAAAAGCTAATTAAAACCTCTAGTTAGTTATCTCACACTGAAGTGCTCAGCTGCCTGATTAGTTTAGCTTCTGCTTCCAGGCCTTAAGGAGCCTGGTGCAAGTTGTCACTATAGATATGCATACACACGTGTGTGTGTGTAGAGAGGTATTTTTAAAACTTGCTTGAATCAAGCATGACTTAGCTCCTCACATGCTCCTCCCTTCAGAAGGAGTTTGAATCCTGATGACTTCCAGACCTCATTCTTTGGCTGTTACCTTGCCTTGCTGCCTTCAAGTGGGGTAATTCTTCCTAGTGAAACTCTGTGGGTGTTTTTATGTGTGTGACTAATAGCTGAAAAACTCTGACTGCAACTGAAGCAGCCTAAGTCATTCATCCAATATTATTTTTTGTCTAGATGGATGAGATACCTACTAATTACTAGTATTCTGTATTTACCAAGCTTATATCCTCTGATTCTTTGAATCTGGCACATCTCTACTGATAGCCCTTATCAGTTAAATTTCCTTTATTTAAAAGGCCTTGCAGCATTGATTAGGAAGGTGCAATATAGACATGGGCTGTGCTGTACTGGTTTGTATCCTTGAATTAATCATTCTCACTTGACCTTCACGTTTGCTTCTTTTCAAGCATTTCAGTCATTAGTCATTGTTTTCTGGTTTCCTGTCTTACATTTTACAACTGACCTTCCTGGTTCCCTTCAGTTTTAGATTGACAGCTTTGAATTGGATGGTTCTTCCATAGCAAGTGAATCCACTAGTTTTCTGTTAGCAGAACCTGCTACAGGTCTCATCAATGCAAGGTCCTGAATATGTCTCCAGATGGTGATATTTTGTATGTACAGAATCAGAGGATGTAGGGATTGGAAGGGACCCACAAAGATCAAGTCCACCCCCCCTGCCAAAGCAGGATCACCTAAGGCAGGTGGCCTGGGGTGGATTTTGAAAGTCTCCAAAGAAGGAGACTCCACAGCCTCTCTGGGCAGCCTGTTCTAGTGCTCCAAAACCCTCACCATACAGAAGGGTCTCCTCATGTTGAGGAGGAACCTCCTGTTTTCCAGCTTGTAGCTGTTGTTCCTTGTCCTGTCATTGAGCACCACCAAACAGAGCCTGGCACCTTATCTTGACACCCACCCCTCAGATATTGATAGACATTGATCAGATACCCTGACTAAACAACCACAGACCTCTCAGCCCTTCTTCATAGCAGAGATGTTCAAGCCCTGCAGTCTTCCTCTCTGTTAGACTCTGCAGCTGGTCCCTGTCTCTGAGCTGAGGAGCTCAAAACTGGGCATAGTATTCCATGTGTGGTCTCAGCAGGGCAGAATAAAGGGGGGAGAAAAATATCTCTGGATTACTGAGGTCTGTAGGTTTAGTTTTTCTCAAACATCAGCTTGTCTGATTTTCTTTTTTTTTTTTTTTAATTTGGAAAAAAATACTATTGAAGATATTTCAAAGGTGAATGCTTAGTAACTTTGTGCTTATTTTCAGAGGGAACTTTTACATTCTTGAAGACAGGTTCCTTGTGCTCCTTGTACTTTTGAAAATCAGTTAGCTGTTATCATGCATCTTTGGTACACTTTGAGGAAATTCCTTGGAAAGCTTGGACAGATAAATAACCAATATCTCTTTTCCTGAACTGAAGGAAAAATAACTCCCTATAATTTGCTTTTAGGCAACTGTTTAATTTGTTTTAGTTGTTTTTGAAACACAGGCTTCTTGTTCATTTAGTAATTAGAACAAAATTTTAAAGAGAGGTTAACAAACTGTTTGGATTTTTGTTATGTGGAAAAGCTTGAAGGATCTCAGAAAACATATGTCAGCTTGACTTACTTCCAGCTTGATGATAGCACACTTGATGACCTCAGTTCAGTTCTCACTAGGCAGACATTCTCAGCAGCAAAAAAGCCCCAACTAACTGAAGAAAAATACCCCAACTTCCTGTATCATGGATTCTTCTGTCAGGCAGAGGCACATAGACAGCTTCAGTGATCCTCACATTTTGGGTGTAACATAACATACTTATTCAGAGGCATCACAGGCTCTTGATTATCCATGGAGAAAAATAGTCAGGAAATTCTTGAAGTATATGTATGACTCTACCTGGCTCCCAGTTGAATTCTCACTGAAATAGTCACTCCTGTTTTGCACAATTGGAATATTGATGAGAATGGGTTGCAGAAATTAATTTCATAGATCTGTGCTAAAATTTGCTTTGTGAACATTCAGGGTCTAGATTTAACTATGCTAAGTAATCAGATTGTTGCTGAAATTCAGTCATTCAGTTGCACTTCATTTAAATCTGCCTTTAAAGACCTGTAGAGACTTACTGATACAAATTTAGTGCCTGCTTGCTTCAAGTGTGATGGGAGAAATTCTTTGAGCAGCTTCTTTATTTAATATGAGGGCACCTTAGGAGCTTTTCCCAGCATAGTGGAAAGGAATTGACTGTTTGTGTTAAACAGATGGTCAATTCTAAATAATGCTGTTGTGTTGTTTACTTCCTCTTGGAAAGCACTCTTGAGTTAGGCATGTGATACACAAAATGTGAGTTTGGAAAGGATGACTGTAACAAATGTTAACTTGAAGCCAACACAAAAAGAAGTCTATTTTGAGCAAATGCATTACGAAGTTAAGGCTAAAGGCTAGCCAGGGACTGCAGAGCTGTGATTACAGTATCTCATTGCTGTTGATTTTTGTCCCATCACTCTTATTTTTAGGGGCAGTTATACAAGACCCCAGTTGTGTAGTAAATTGTGGGTAGAACACCGGCGATGTGTTGCTGGTGGAAAGAATGAGAATCTGTTAACCCCGTGTCAGTTCATTATCACCAAACACTTCTGAAAAGCTTTTGAACCTGCTGAGAGTCGCCCAGATAAACTTGGGTTATCTTTAGATTTCCATCAGCACGCAATCTGAATGCTTCTGGTGCTGGTGTTTGTTCTAAATTGGAGTGTCTCTCTGCCTGATTTAAACAAACTTACAGCTCAATTTACATTTGAATTCTCTCTGACTCTGCAACTGAAGAATTTAACCCTAAACCCATGAACAGGGAAGGACCACTTCATGTTTCATTTCTGAAGTTTTATTCTGCCTTTAACAGAGTGAATTCACCTGGAGTGAATGACAGAATATCTAGCTCCAATGNCCAACACTTCCATGTCCTTCATTGACAGCAAACCCTAAAAATGCAAAGCAATTGCTGAAACCTGTGATTCTGAGGATTTTCAGTACAGTGGCTGGTGTGCCTTTCTTGCCTTTTCCTCAAAACTTTTCCATCAAACTAAATTTCAGCTACTGCTGTGATTATTTTTTTTCTGCTACATTGTGCAGCTTCTCTCTTGTTCTGTAAAAGCCTTCCCAGCTCCCAGGAAAGCAGAATGACCTTGAAACAATTTGTTGTTGCTCATAAGTGACTTGGCAAAACAATTTTGAGCATAAGGCATTCTTTTCCTGTAGCAGCTTAAAATAACTATTTGAGCCACTGAGCTTGGGAAAGTTGCTACTTGGAAAGAAACCTTTCATAGAGCAATTCCATCATTATTTTCTGTTTAAAAAAAAAACCCAACCAAACCCTTATGTTTAACAATGACCTCCAGAAGCCTGCAGTTTTATTGTTGTTTTTTTTTTTAAATCAATTACATGTTTAGAGATTGACAATTTGATACTAGCCAAGGTTCAGACAAATTGGTAAAGCCAAAATGTTTCTGTTGTTGTCAGGTTTCCATGAATTAACAGTGTTGAGTTGTTGTTATTGGGAAGGCCATGTGATTTTTTTTTTTTTAGAACCACCTGACTGGTGAATTTAAAGCTGAAAAAGTTTTTACATAGTCCTTATTTCCAGATACTGTTTTATGAAGATGTATTTGGAATAGCATAATCCAAACATTGATATTTTCTTCTGCTTGTAGTGTTTCAAATAAACATTGTGAAGTTCCAACTCAGGGATAAGACTAAAACCCATGGAAGTAAGCTACCTAAGACCAATGAGGTGACAGGAAGCAGACATTTCTTTATTTTGGTGCTGACACAGGGAATTGCTCCACAAAAGTGTCCCAAAGTCAGTAAAATTCATGGAATATCTGCTCACAACTGATACATAATCCTCATTTTTGTCAGAAGTGATTAGCATATTCCTATTAGCTCACGGAATTTGTTATGTATGTAAGTCTCCTGCACAGGTGTTCCTTATATATGGCAGGGGTCTCTTGGTGGTCATTTGGGCATCCATCCTCTTCCTCCCTTTGGCCTGTAGCTGAACTTCTTTGCTTGTGCCCTCTAAGGTGTCTGATAGGGTCTGCAACTAACAGACGTTGTGGAGAGGCTGCTGCTGGTCTCGTCTCACAGGGAACTGGAGACAGAACAAGGGGGAATGGCCTCAAGCTGTGGCTGGGGAGATTTGGATTGGACATGAGGAAAAGGTTTTTCACAGAGAGTGGTCAGGGACTGGAATGAGCTGCCCAGAGAGGTGGTGGAGTCACCTACCCTGCATGTGTTTGGATGTGGTGCTTAGGGAGATGGTTTAAGGTGAATCTTGTAGAGTAGGGTTCTAGGTTGGACTTGGTGCTCCTGAGGGGCTTTGCCAACCTGCGTGTTTCTGTGATTCTGTGACAAGACACACTGACCGCAGAGTCAGTCTAAACCAGTTTGCTCTTCTTAACTTCTTTCTCAAGCCCAGTTTCTTATTGTTTACACAGTTAATGATTCCTAGTTCACACAATAGATGCATTCTAGGAGGACTACCTATTCCTAAATGTTCCGGAGTTGTTAGTGTCAGTAGCAGATGGATTCACTGAGAAGGCAGAAGGCTGCACCTCGCAAAAAGAGCTGAATGTTTCTGTGCTATTTCATGAGTATCATCAGTTCACTGAAAGAGAAAGGGAGAGGACTTCACTCCTGTGAGTGGTTGAAGTGTGAAAGAAGTAGGAAGAGGAAGATTGGGAACATTAGCAGGCCTCATGAGCCCTTCCCTTTCCATTCTGCAAGTGGCCTCAATTTCCACAGTGGTCGCTGTGGCAAAGCAATGGGTAGAGAAGTGGATGGGTGATGGAGTCTGATGGTGAACTTTCTCCAGCCACAAACCAAGCAACGAAAACAGATTTTCTAGTAATAGCAAAAGCACAAAGGAAGTGGCAGTGTTGGTTGCAGGTATAGATTAAAGGCTTCTCTGCAAGCAGTGTCTGGGTGGACCAGGACTCTCGAATTTGAAGACAGGATGATAGAAGCTTGTTGTAGGTGAAGGTAAAATCACAGGTGACATTGAGAAATGATGCTCTTGTCCTTTTCAGAGCAAGATCTGAGGCCTCAGTTTAAACTGAAGTTTTCAGTAGCAAACTAGATGAAAGGAGATAGATTTTGTGTGTAAAAATACTACTTTTTGTTTTCAAAATTGATTTGCTGAGAGTTGCAAACTTTCATGTTTAGGGAAATGTGAAAAAATGTAATCCAGACACCTTCCTGTTTCTTTAAAGATTTTAAGGACTTCTGTCCTTTTCAGTTTTCTTTGTAATTTACTGTCTTTCTCTTTGGAAACAATTTCATCCTTACTGTATTTCTTGCACCTCTTCTAGGTCTTTTACTTTTCAAAAAGTTGATGCTTGTAAATCATGGGAGCTGGTAATTTAAGGTCTCAATTTGTTAAGAAGGAGTCTCTTCAGACTTTGCTGAAAACCACAGACAGTGTTGAAATGATGATGGTGTCACTGTCTAATACTAGTAACACTGAAGGGCAATATATGGCTATGGATGACTGCTACAGTATTATAAACCCACACTTTCTACTCAGAACATTTAAGAATGGATTTCTCTGTCCTCTGATAATTAGAAATTCACTGCTTAGACATAGATGATACAAAGCACTGCTTTCTAGTTCTTTGGTGTAAACCTACACAGAAATCTACAGTGAATCTAGAATTAGATGATTATGGCTAATAAATGCATGATATTCAGATAGCTTTTCATTAATTTTAGCAGTACCACTTTCTCCTAGAGGTATATTATTTATTCTACAAGAAAGGAAGAATTTGCAGGAGAAGTTAGTTGTGGGAATTCAGTAACACTAGCCTCTTACTCCTTGACATCATCAGGTCTTGAAAGAAATACTGTTCCAGCTTTCAGAGGTATTTCCTAACAGAGGTGGTGGTGAGACTCATGCACTAGAGGACTGACCCATATTAAAGCTTAATTATAGTAATGGCTAATCCTGTAAGTATCAATTATTCATGGTTGTTTTCTACATGAAGTCAAGTCATGGAAAAAATCAGGGAAAGTTTCTGGAAAAGACCCTGGACAGTGACACAAGTTTGTCAAAAGACAATTTTCCTTCTTGCCTCTTAACACAGATGTAAAGCTGACAGTGCTGGGTTTGCAGGCACCTTCCTATGTGCACAGCTTTGTGCTTTGAATATGTTTTGCTTAATGGAAATCGACAGCAGCAAGTCTTGGGGCTCTACACTCTTGTAGCCTTCCTTGACTAATGTGTTATGCAAGGGAAACATTCCTACCTAAACACAGTCCTGCTACAAAAGTTGCAATCTCATCTGTCTGATAAGATTTCCACACTCTCACTAGGATGAGAATCCCTTAGCATTGCCTTGATACCAACGGGTATTAAGAGAGTGGTGTAACAATTTCCCAGGAAGGATGGTGAGATGAACACACAGGCTTGGGCTGTACTTTCTGGCTGGCTTAGTAGGTAGAGTACCTCCTAACTCTGTAGTGTGAGTAGTCTTTCTGACAAAGAGAAAAGGGAATATTCGAATTATGCTAAAACAGGGTCCCTAATGAATGCATCACCTACCTCATGCTGAAGGCTCCTTCTCTAAGTGCTTTGGATCCAAAGAGAAGCAAGTAACAGACTGTCTGCTTTGGTGGTTTTCAGCTGTCTGACTTCTGAGATACCTTCCTAGGAGTAGTCCAGAAAGGAAGGAGTTAAGAAGATGCTT
Source organism: Ramphastos sulfuratus (assembly GCA_013399055.1). NCBI lineage: Eukaryota > Metazoa > Chordata > Aves > Piciformes > Ramphastidae > Ramphastos > Ramphastos sulfuratus. The sequence goes on along the minus strand of WBNM01018131.1, from coordinate 15,250 downwards.
TGAACCCAAAGTCTTCTGCTTCATCCCCACACCCTGCTGGTGTACTCCACACCCTGTTGGTGTGCAGGGAGCTACCTTCCGTTTACCTTTAGCGTGCTCAGCAGGATAGTCACTACATTTTTCAGATTAGCATCACTGCTGAAGCCTGTTTGAGTCTATCCAGCAGGAAGGAGTTCTGCCTGCTCCTCGGTGGCATACAGGACCATCAGCTTGCTTCATTCGTGCAGCCTGTTGGAAGAACTGAAATTGTTCTTAGGCGGCCTCTGTTCCTTGAAGATTGCTCTGCTTCCTATGGGATTGAAGACTGTTCCCTGTAAGCTTGGTGGCAGCTTGCTAGTACTGGGTTCTTATTTTCTTGGGAGGCTGTTGGCTGGAAGGTAACCATACTTTGGTGGATGAAATGGCAGACACACCTAAGAGGAAAATTACAAAGAAGTCATCGTCTTTTTCATACGATCGCCGGAGAGATTCAGTGAAAGTGAGGAGACAGACCAAGTCTCTTAGCTTTAAGTCAGCTACATTGGGTGCTCAAAAAAGACAGGCTCAGAAAAAGCAGGTTTGTATTTGGATATTCCTCAAAGAAACCTCCTTACTTCCTAAAGCTTTGGAGATTGTTAGGCTTGCTGCGTTACTGTGAGGTGGAAGGACCTCTGCTAATTTGTAATCCGAGTGAGTGTGTGGATGTGTGTACATACAAGCTTGTGTGCAAGTAGAACTGGATTTTTCTGCTATAGCATTTCTTGAAAGCTAGCTAAATTTGTGGTGGTAATTTTATTGCAAGAACAAGCTGCATCTGTTCTGCTTTTACAACCTGGTTTAGGAGTTCTGTTTTGTCTCGAGTTGTTATTCCTATGGTATAATGTACACCCTGTGAGATTTTTGGTAGTGGTGTCTGTTGTGCTGAAAAACATGATGGTTACTGAAACTCTTGAAATTACTTTTCAGGCTCACTGTTGTTTGTTATTGTTAGTTTTAATGTTGAAGAGTACCAGACTGAGAGCTTTAGGGAGTGAAGTATTTTACTTACTCCAGAACAGGTCATGCAAGTAAGCAGCAGCACCTGTTCTGGTGGGACCAGTTCTTAGGGTTAGAGGGCAGCTGAATGCCTTGGCAGTGCTGCACTGCCATGGTAACAGACTTTCGTACATAAAACCTTGTCTTTTATAGCTGGGATGTAGTGAAATGAGATGTTTCCAAAGACAAGATGTAGTGTGCACTGTAGTAGACAGAATAACAGATGAGTCAGTTCTTGAAATGTCTTTGTGTGCAGCTCTCCAATTTGATCCGGAGTGAGAGGAGCACAGGATCCCCACCAACCGTTTGTCACTCTGCCTTTCTACACACAGCTTGCCTTTTGGAAGGGCTCAGAGGAGCTTTGCAGGGCATTTTTAATTAGCTGTGTAGAACACAAAACATTTTAATACTTTGCAAATACTGTTTCCAGAAATGCTTTAAAATAGACTGGGTTTTCATTAGCAGTAGAAGTGAATTTCACACAGAATCGTAGAATGATAAGGTTGGAAGGGACCTCAAAGATCATCTAGTTCCAACCCCCTGCCATAGGCAAGGACACTTCCCACTAGTACAGGTCACTCAAGGCCTCGTCCAACCTAGTTGGATAATAACATGGATAAATGGATAATAACATGGGTAAATAGTTTTCATTGCATCTTGACCATCGCATCTGGTTCTAAATTTTGAAGGCATTTTATCTGTTCAGATTCAAGAAAATTCAAGTTACTGTAAACCTTGGTACTAGCTTAAAAACAGAATTTGATATATGTGGGCTTATATTTGATTTTATTTATTTATTTATTTATTTATTTATTACTACTTTCTGGTGGAAACTTGAAATGTCTGCTTAAATAGAAAAGTATGGACCAGTAGAATACCAGAGTGTTCCAGCTTCAGTGTGTTTCTTTAGATGAAGCCCCTTTGTTTGCATTGCAGTTCCAGAAGTTTTAAGTGAGGAAACAGCTGAAGAAGTCTGGAACACTTTAAGAAGGGCACCAAGCTCTGGCTGTGTTTTTGTCCCCTCTACTATTAGATGAAATTTCAGGAGTAAAAATCAAAAATGTAAATTTTATGAAGCTATAAAATATCAAATAATGCCTGTGAGCACTCACATCCATTGGCTCTTTTGGAGGGAGGGAAAGACTACTTTAAATGAATGTGATAATTTCGTTTTTTGGTGCAAATAATTTCAATTTTCCCAGACCTTGAGGCCCCTCATCTTTTGGATAGCTGCCATGGTTATTTTCTGACCTCTAGTGGCTAAGAATAAAAACATCCTCGGTTGCTGAATTCGAGCAGATGCTTGGACAACTCCTGAGTGTATTCTTCCTGCTTTGATTATTTTAATCCTCTAAATTCTGTTTCTCTTGACAAGTAACTCCTCAGTTATGCAACATTAACAGATGAAAGCTTTGATAGTTTTAGGAGCTGCCCCTTTTGATGTGTTTAATGAAGGACAAAATGAGGAAAATGTGAGATTAAGATCCTTATGTGCAAGGGAACATGAAAAAGAGATCTAGTGCTATTTTTAGCTCTTTTGTGAGAGTCTTTCAAGTCCTCTTTGTCATCGTCAGCTGACTAATTACTGTGACATGGGTTAGAGCCTCAGTGGATTAACTAAAATCTGAAACTGGTTTCCTGATAGCTACTTATGTTTTGAATACAGGGTTTTGGAACTTGGCAGGATTGGAGGCTCCTACAAGAATATAAAGAGCTAGCACAGACTGCAGGTTTAGGGTTCGTACCTGCAAAATCTTGGTTTTTTTGTTTCCATAGAAAGCTATACAATTGAGCTGAAGCACTTTTTTCTTTCTGCGTGTGTGGGTTTTGTTTTGTTTTTTTTTTTTTGGTGTTTCTTTTTTTCTTTTCATTTTGTGAGCATCCGAGAGCTGACAAAGCCTATGAACTACACTTTCTGCATTCTTATTGGAAGGAAACACTGGGTGGGAAAATGACACTGGAAAGATTGGGGATATGAGGGAAGGGGGCTGCTCAAAAGAAATCAGTGGTTTGTCACATGAAATTCTGTGATAAGGAACTTCTGTAGTAGGTGTGCTACTGGCCTGTGACAAGTTTGGTGAGCAAAACTCAATAGCAGCAGTACCTGCAAAACAAATTATTTGTCTTCCATTAAGGTACTTAGTAGTTCAGCAGTAAAGGAAAAATAAGGATGAGAGCAATCTCACATAATTAATTTTTGGATGATATCTTTGCAAACCATAGCCAGTGATTGCTTTTATTGATGTTCTTCCTGATTTTTTAAAATTTTTTGTCCACCAAGAGCTTGTTTTGAACTCTCTTGAGGATCTTCAATGTATTCTCTAGGGAGAAGGAAAAAGTCAACTTTAAGTGCAGGACCTCAGGATTTGTTGTGAAAATCTGATCCTGTTTCTTCTAATATGAAACCAGACAAGCACATGGAGAGAAAAAGCATGTGATGTGTGTAAAGCTGCCCTGGGAGATAAGAGTGTGTAGGTTCCTTTGGCACTTGTGGTGTTAGAAGAAGCTTGACCTGTCAAAGCTCATTCACCCTGGAGCACAGCCAGCTGTGAACTGTGGGGGCTACCTATTACTATTAGAACTATGATGATAGCAGAGTGAGGTGGGTCTTACCAAGTGAAGTAGCCACACCTCGAGTTAAACACAGAGTAAAAGCAGAGCAGAGTGGTGTGGTAGTGAGAGGCTGAGGCTTCTTTTTGGGTGTTGTGGTAGATGTGTGCATTAGAGTGTTTCCTGCAGCGGTGTAAACCACTGTGCCTTGGTGGCCTTTGCTGTGAAGGTGTTGGTTAATGGCCTCCCCTGTGCTGGTTTGCTGGGTGGTGATAGTTAAGTCATCCTCTCCCAGAGGCAGTGAGTCCCTCCCCTCACCCTGTCCTGGTGGTTAATATGGCACCACATACGGGCTTGCCATCTTGGGAAGTATTTTGCTGTGGTGGTAAAATAGCAACATGTTGCCAGGAGCACTTCAGATTTACTTGGTGATTTCTTTAATGCAAGCAAATTATTGGGCTTTATTTTGTCAATTTTACAAATTCATCTGATCTAAACTGAGCTATTCTTTTGCTCTGCTTGAGTAGTTGTTGTTAGAGCTCATCTAAGAGTTAACACGATGAACTGCATTTTTGGCTTCCTAAAGGTGTGGCTTTGTGATGGATTTTTGTCTGGTGTGTCCTTGTGCCCGCCCAGCCGTGGCTGTGCTGCCCTGGTGCCAGCAGTAGGCATTTCTGGTTGTGCCAAGCGGGGTCAGTGTGTTTATCAGCCTGAAAACTAAACCTGCCAGAAACAGGACAGTGCTTATGGAAGAACAGGAGAGACAAAGGACTTTGCTATGAGGAGCAGTCTCGGGGCTGGCAGCAGCTTTACTGTCACCACATTTGTGGATGTCACAGCAAAAAGTAGGAGTCTCCGTCAGCAAAACTGCCTTCAGGGGTCCAACCCTGCCCATTGAATGAAGTGGTAGATAGGACCTCTGATTTGGCAGTGCACAGTAGCACCCAGTGTGGGCTGGGAAGTAGGTGCAGAGGAAGGCAGATTCTTTGTCTTGCTTGTGCCCACAAAGGGCTGGTGGTGCCTCACAGAAGACCAGGTCAGGTTTGGCCAGGTGCAGCATATATTGAACTGCTTCTGTGTGCAGTCCTCAAACTTCTCATGGTTGAAAACATGTGCTTTGTCTTGCCTGATACTTTTCATCTGCCCTTGAAATGGTGGCACACGTCAATGAGAGTGGGAAATGAAACTGTCAAAGACTTGTAGGATGATGGAAACTGGAAGGGGTCTCTGGAGTCACTTAGTCAACCCCCATGCTCTAAACAGGGCCACTTAGCCCAGTGTCTGTGTCATCTGCAGGCATGGAGACTGGCACACCTTCTCTGGGCACCTGTTTGCTGCCAGGGTGAAGAAGTGTTCTCAAAGCAGAATCTGAATTGCCTGTGTTGCAACTAGTGTCAGTGTTACTTCTCCTCCCACTATTGGTCGCCTCCCAGAAGATCCCAGCTCTATTTTCTCTCTGCCCTCCATCAGGCCATAAGGGACAGCAAGCTTTGGTTTTTAGCCTCCTTCTTTAAAGCAAATGAACCCAGCTCTCTTGGCATCTCTTTGTATTCCCTGTGGTCCATCCTTTGACGTGCTGGTGGCTGTCACTGGGCATGCCAGCTACACTTCATGCTGTCACAGACAGGTCTGGAGGCAGCTCCCTTCACCACAAAGGCACACGCCTGACTCGCCTTCCAAATGCTGTCCCAGAAGGGATCTGCCTGTCCTTTTCTGTAAGCCCTCTCAGCACCCAGCTGGCACCCAGCCAGTGCTGCTGCACACTGATTATTCATTTAAAATTCTTGGTGGCATTCCCTGGTTGGCAAGGAAGCAACATGCGTTTGCAATAACACCCCTACCTGACTTCTACTCTCTCTTCTGTGTATTTTTCCTACTGCTAACTTGCTGTTTGGGCAGGACTATATCCTCAAAATGAGGATGATGCATTTCAAAAGACACCGTTGTCAGCTGCAGGACTGCCTTTCTGGATGTACTCCTGTTCAAGTCAAGGAGGGAAAAAACCCTGCAAATATGAACTGGGAGGGTAAAAAAAGGAGAAATGATTTCTGGACGTACCTACTGGAAACACTCCCTTTCAAAATGCTCATATTGCCTGCATTTTCACAGAAGCAGAAAAGTTGTGTTTTAGCACCCTGCAGTACTTGGCAGTACCTCCTGAAGTGCTCTGCCACTGCTTTTGTAGAATGACGACACTTGCATGGCTTCAAACTTGTGTTATTTTCTGCTATACATAAGCAATATTTTGAATGCATTTGAAACATTGAAGTTTCTGAGTGCGTGGGTTTTGCCTTCATTTTAATGCCATTAGAACAAGTTATGGTTTATTGTTTTTCAATTGACAAATTTCATATGATTTTGTCTAATTTCCAGCTAATAAGTTTGTCACTTCTGTAACTGCAACGGAGTTTCGTCTCCTGTTACTCTGTGCTAGAGTGAGCATTTTGCTTTATAGCAGGTTGAATTTTAATGTTTCTTGACAAAAAGGAAGGAAAATTAATTTTAGTTATCTAAAAATATGTCCCCTGGCTCAAAGCATAGTTCTCAGACAGAAAGCAAGGAATGTTTTGCTTTCTCAGCAATTTCTGTCACTTGAAGTGTGAGTTGATCATGGAGGTAATAGCACATGGGGAAAATCCAGTGGGAGCTGTCTGATTTCATATGTGTTTCAGTTCAAGCACTTAACATTCCTTTGATTTGTGGACTGTAATTTTCACTGATGGTATTAGTGGCTTTTAGAAGAACAGCCCCTGACAGATGACATCCATCGAGCCAGTCGCTGCCTAATCTGACTTGAGGCTGCTGATTGCATTATCTGGCTGATTTGAAATACAGTAAATATTAATGACTCTTCTTCTGTTATTTAAAATAAATGAAGTAGTGAGAGTGTGATGGTCATATTTCATGCTTCTGCTCTAACTAGCTTCTTGTCATCTGTTCTGATAGCATCAGTTTTCGTGACACGTTTTCTCCTAATTATTTCTTCTGAAGGTAATTTCTTGAGGAAAACTTAAATGTTGATTTAATTTTCTACTCTGCCTTGGTGAGACCACACCTGCAATGCTGTGTCCAGTTTTGGGCTCCTCAGTTTGAGAGAGACAGGCATCTGCTGGAGAGAGTCTAACAGAGAGATAGTCCCTTCATCATAGCGGATGATGAAGGGACTTGAACATCTCTGTTATGAAGAAAGACTGAGAGACCTGGAGCTGTTTAGCCTAGAGAAGAGAAGGCTGAGAGGCCTTATCAATGTCCATACATATCTGAGGAGTGGGTGTCCAGATTTAGAGTTGGAAAGAATGTAAAGAGGTGCAGAACAGGATTAGTGGCAATAGTTCTTCCTAATGATCAGAAAACCCACACATGGGTTTGAACTTACCTCTGCCATATGTCATATGTATTAAAATGGATGGTTAGAAAGTGTAGAGAAAACTTAAAAACTCCTTACTTACCTACTGAGCATCTTTAAGATGAACTATGGAAGGTTTTCATAATAGAGTTTACTACTAAATCTCTTAATGCTTTAAACGCCCTCACAGAACAAAACCCTCACAAAACCCAATAAAGCCCACACCATACTTCCCTGAAAAGAAAACTCTTAAAAACCAAAGGTAGCAATGGCTCTACCATTTATCTATATTTCATTGCTTTCATTCTGCTTTTATTGAGGGCAAGATCAAACGTGAAGTATCATAACTTGTGCTTATGAGAACCACAGTGTCCCATAGTCTGTCACTCTTTTGAAGTCAATTTGTCAATTAAGGACTGTTCCAATTTAAAAAATACTGTAAAGGTGAAACATTGCTAATAAACTTCCTTAGATTCTCTTCTGCAGTCCTTGCTTTCCCAATTTACCTGCTCTTCCTCTGTTGGCACTTTGGCACGTTAAGGCAGACGCCATCGATTTCTTTGTTTTGAATCTTAAGTCATTCTTGTTACACATCTTTCATCAAAAATAGCTGTCATAAATCTGTCAGCTGTCAGAAATAAAAGTCTGCTTTGAAAACTTTTGAAGTATTGCAATACATTTTCATTAAAACAAGTTGTCAGCAGAGAACATATTTCTTGTGGTGACACTGGCAAACTGCCTTGATGGATGACAGCGGGCAGCGGAGTGTCACTGCGCGGCATCAGCCGAGTACAATACCAGAGCTGCAGATGCAGGGCTGAGACATCCCTCTCTGCCCTATCAGCCTGCTGCACCTGTTTGCTTCCTGGGCAAGCCGTGGAGCACTGGCACTGGTAGTTGCTCCTGGATGTGGATAGATTTGCATTGGGGGAAACAGTTGTGGAGTGGTGGTGTAGCAGTTTCTTGCCTTCTGAGAATAGCAGTGATTTCCCGAGTCATTAAAATGTTGATGCTTGCTGTTGCAAAACAACTTACTGAGCTATTCAGTACTCTGCGTGTAAAAAAGATGTTCACTTACTGAACTGTAACCAATTCCATTTTATTCTTCCTCCCATGCTCTGTCAGAAGTTGGGTGGGCTGAAAATAGACACTCTGACACAGGTGAATTAAATAACTTGAGCATTGCCTTTGTTTAATGTCTTGGCGTCAGATGATTCTTTTATCATTTGGATACCTGAACAGCTACAGTTGCATTGCAGAATAGGGAAGGCTTCCAAATTTTGTTTTTCCTTTACATCTACTGGAGAAAGTCCAACAGAGAGCTGCAAGGGTGATGAAGGGAGTTTGAACATCTCTTCTATGAAGAAAGACTGAGAGAACTTGAGCTGTTGAGTCTTGATGAGAGAAGGCTGAGAGTGAATCTTGTTTAGATTTAGCCTTGTTCAGATCAGTATTTGGACTGCACTCATAAAATCTAGCAGCTATATCTCATGCTTTGATCAACCAACAAAATCTTTAGGTTTACAGATTTTTCTTCAGTTCTCTTTGCTATAATCCTAAAAGAGAGTCCCCTTTAAAAGCTACAGGAGTGTGTAAATGGTGCCTGAACTCTTAAATAACTGTTTTTCTTTCAATTTGTTTTCAAGTTTCTTTGCACTATTATTTATTTTCTTAATTCTGTATTTATTTTCTTAATTCTATTTCTGGTAAAGCTGGTTTTACAGAGAGATTGAAATGAAAAGCCATATGGCTTTTTATTGTTGTTGTGGGAATTATTCTTGGGGCCATGAGAAAATTAGGAAGGGGGAGGGAAAAATAAGCAATAGAGGTGTTTTTGTTGGTTTTACCTTCTGCTTCATTGTGTGTTTAGTTGAGTAGATAAATCAATGGCAACATCTGTAACTCAGTGAATTAATTTAATGGAAGAAGTTTGGGAGCAGTAAATTAGGGCAATGAACTTCAGTATAGGCAGATTTAAGGCAGTAGTTTTCAAATGTTGCTTCTTTTTAGTAGAACCTTTAAAGGTGATAGATGATTAAATAAATTTCAGATTATTTGTACTGGATTTTTTTTTTAAGAGGCATAATTGGCAGAAATGCTGGTGATCTAACTGTGGTAAGCTATAAGTATTTTACATATCTAAACATTTTTTATTCAGTTGGGAAAGTAAATCTCATCTGTGTAGAAGCAGTTGTATTTAATGATGCTATTCTGGTTGACAGAAATAGACATTGTATGGAAGCAAACAAATAAATGACTGCTCAGACTTTGTTGAAGTTGCACACAGTAAGATGGAGAGAAGTTCCTGCTGTTCAGTGGTGTTGTAGTAGCATGGAAATGTGTTCATTGAGTGTAAATAAGAACACTTGTTTGTATTCTGTCTGTAACCTGATAGGTGGAGTACTTCTTCATCTAGGATATTTATAGTGAAGCGTAAATGAATAATAAAAGAGAACCACAGTAATGCAGTTCTACTTTCTTCAAATATAGAAGGATGTGAACTAGGCTAGGGAGTGTTATGGGAGTAATTGCTTGGGTGTCCCAACAAGGAGTACCTCCCTGTTCTTAATGCCCCAGCAGTTGTAATATGCCTCATCTGCACAAAAACTGTCAAAACAGTTACTAATGATCATAAGTTAAGAAACTCTAGCAAAACCTTTTCAGACAGTCTGTTTTGCCTTGTTCAGGCACTCAGGAATGGGACAGGAACAGGTCAGTCTGAGATGTCACTCCCTGAAGGGTAGCTGTAGCCTGCATAGGTTCCTCTCCCCTGGCTCTGGTGACAGGTTTTGGCTCAGGATCTTCCTGGAGGAGCAGCTGCAACTTGGCTTTGCTTGAGGGGAACCACTCCCAGGTTAGCAGCCACTGAGGGAGTGTAAGCAGGTTAGTAAGAGGAGCTTAAGTCAGCATCTGCAAAATCCTCTGCAGCCTTGTTTTCAGATGCTGTTGAAAGTCCAATTTAAAGAAGTGTTTTGGGTCCTCTGACTTTGACAGTCCAGGTATTTTACACAGTGTTGTGAAAGTGTTTCTCAGGAATCACTGAGTGGTAGGAGCGTGCTGGTGACCTGTGTGCTGATTCTGTCTTGTACCCCTCCCTGGTAGTGAGCCCAGCCTTGCTGTGCCTTTATCCCTGTTGTCAGAGGAGCCCATGCAAAGCTGTGGCCTGGAAGAAACCAGTTTTCATTAGCAGCATTCAATTAAGTGGAGGATGATGCAGGTCCTGGATTAGCAGTCCTGTCGCTCAGGGCCTTTTCTGTTGGCTTTCCAGTCAGGCTGCCTGTGTTTTGTTTTCCTTGAGTTCAGGCCAAAATAAAATTGTATCCAGCTGCCCTAGTTGATATTTAAACTCCTTTTGGTGCTTCGATGTGTTCTGGGGTCGGATTCCTCAGATTTGTCTTGTCCAGTGAAGGAGGTTAGCTGGGTAGGCATTAGCTGAGATACCTGCTTCTGCACCTTGGCAGTGAAGCAGCTCGCGTGGGTAGCGCCCAAGCTGTTGCAGGTGCCACTTGGTTAAACTGGGAAAATTCTCTTCTCCCTCCCTTTTCATTGAGAGGGTGAAACTTGAGTGTGTTGAGCTGCTTAGGTTAAATATTTCACTACATCTACTGAAGTTATTTAAATAAAGATTGTTGGAATGAATCACTGCTTCAGAGGTTTTCAGTAACAACTGGAAAGGGTACATGAAGTTAGTAAAATGTGGAATGTAACAAAGATGCAAATTATGAAAGGGATGCCAGTTTATCTTACTTTTGCCCTTTATATTTTAACCTTGCCATATTTTTATGTGGAGTTCAATGAGCTCTGAGAGGAAATCAGAATGGAAACTTCAGGTCCCACTTATATTTATCTTTGTTTTCAATAAACATTGGGAACTAGTACAGTTTTTAGTTAAGTTTGTATGTTTCTGAAGGGCATGATGCAAAGGTAAGTTTCATGGGGGTTTTACCTCAAAATATGCACTTATAGTTTATTTCCCTTCTCCCCTTTAATGTTTCACTACTTTTAAAGGGGTTGTATAGAGCTGTGGTTTCTTCTGCCTTGGTAAATTGTATACTGTAGAAATCTGGTGTGAAGTTGACTGCATCCCATGCATTAGGTGCTTTGGTATAGGTAGTTTGCTTTTCAGCATAAAACATTAAGTACTTTGAGATCTCTTAGTGAAAAATTCTGCACAAGATTTGAGTACTGACATGGCAGCAAGATTCTACTGATTGTAACACTGAATATTACACATGACACTAGCATACCTTGCATTCAAAGTGCAGCTTTACACAGTCCATAGCACTGATTTTATGGTGAATATTAACTGCTAAGTTACAGTTTGATCTTCTATGTTTGGTGCATTCACCCATTCGAGGAATGTTGGCTAAACCCTGAATCCTGCCATTGCAGAGATGTGCCCACTCTGATGATGCAACCCCAAAGAACAGGTCCTAAGCTGAAATGTTTGTAGATATATGCTTCTATATGTCTGTGTGCACACACAGGAGAAGCTTACATCTTACCTGAGTGCTTCAGTTCTGCTTTGTTTGTCAGAGGTTCCTTGTCCAAAGCTCACTTGCTGCTTTGTTGCTTGAGTTAGAAACTGTGCCCTTGATGCTAACATACCAACTTCTTTTTGTTAGTATTGCAAAAGGCAAAAGCCATTTTTGCAAGACCTTGCATGGTATTTTCTGATGCTTTGGGGTTTAAACAACAGGTAACATGTACAGATGGTATGAAAATCAGGGCAGCTTGTAGTGTTCAACAAGCCTGGAAGTCTTTCTTTTGCAGCATGTTTCCTTCAGGCAGATAAGCATAGTCTGAGTGCTCTTGCAACTGCTCTGCAGCCTCTGGTTTAGAAGCTGAGTATGTGCAGGCTGCTGGGGAGCTGCTCTAGCTGTCTCAGGCTGCTGCAGCCTGGAGTTGTTCATAATGAATACTGCCTTTCTGTTCTCAGCATGCCTGTAATTAATGGGAGAAACGATTTGAGAATGAACTGCAGGCAGGTACAGGCCATCATAGCCAGGTGTTCCATTATTGTCATTAGGAAGCACATGCAAGTTCCTGCTGCGCACTTCTAGAAACTTAATAGTAACCAAATCCCTCTGGATTTTGATGGATTTGTCCATTGTATTAAAGGATGATTAAAATGATTAGAAGCACTGTGTTGAAGCATGAATTTTCTGAACATCTTTATCAAGAACAGGTAATAATTAGAGTCTACTTGATACATTATACACATCCTACTCCTTGTAGCTTTTTTTATTCTACAACTGTACCAGATTTTAATCAACATACTTGAAAATAAATACGAAAACTTGTGCATTTGTAATTATACATTCAGTAGCAATATTGCTGTTCTCTCAAAGAGGGAGATGTAATATTAGAAAAGTACCTAGACTTAGGATCAGTTATCATCCTCAAAAATATTTTGGGGTTTTGTACTGGACAGATGGCATTCTATTTTTTTGCTGGGGAAAAAGAAGCAGCCTGGACTGAAATAAACTTGTCTGCGTGGACTCAGGGCTTAGTTTTGAAATGACCCAGAGCGAACAAGGCGCTTTGTATTTAGGTACAACCAGACCAACCCACTTAGTGCTCTCTGTGAAAGCTTGGAGCCCAGAAAGCTTCCATTTGCCTGTCTTGCTTTTAAAAGCACATCTTGCGCTGTGATGGCTTCATTTGCCATGCTGCCGTTCGTCCTTGTTTCAGAGTAGCGAGGAGGTGGAGACCCTGGAGTAGGAAGAAGACGGAGACGCGAGCTCCCTCTTGTGTTCACTCTCCTCAATTACACTCATCCGCTGGCTTCGCGTCCCCTCCTGCTTGGAGGCTGGGTGAGCGTAGAGATGCCTTACAGACCGCTCGGTGATGCAGCTGCTGCTATATAGTGTTTTGCAGTTTTGCAAAGCGTCTGTTTGATAGTAGATACCTTTTCAAATGTTTATTGACAGCAGTTTGCACTTGAACATAGGTGTGCTTTTTAAAAAAATACACTGCATTGTAGCCTTAATGGTTTTCTCAAAGTAATTCACTCAGTTGTTGTGGTTGTTTTTTTTTTTTTTTTTGTTTGGTTGGTTTTTTGGTGGTTTTTTGTTTGTTTGTTTGTTTGTGTGTGTGGTGGTTGGTGGTGTTTGGTGTTTTTTTTGTTTTGTTTGGTTTTTTTTTGCTATATTAAGTGTTTTAGTCTCAATTTAAGGGAGAGAAGTGGGTGGTTGTTGCACGCATGTGGCTTTGGTAGGGAGGCTCCTGACCAAGCCTTGGAGACAGCATTTATGCTCCTATGAGTCTGGCTGTCTCCAGTAAATGCTGCTCATCTCAAAGCACTATCTTTCCCTGAAAGATTTTTACTGCTGCCCAAGTAGATAAAGTTACTTCAAGGGGGGGAAAAACATTTCATTCTTGTTTTGTATACTTGGGAGGTGTCCCTGCCTATGGTGGGGGGTTAGAACTAGGTGATATTTGAGATCCCTTCCAACCTAAACCATTCTATGATTCTATACTGTTGTTTTTTTTCCCCCTCTTTCTCCGCTATAAATGGTTTTATCTAATTCAGGATGTTTCAAGTTATTATTTTAGACAGTCACTTAAATAAAAATAAACAATTTAAAATACATCATTAAAAAGCATCTTGTGCCTAAAATGGAGTCAATGATGTGTCCCACAGGACCAGAAAATGAACCTTGCGATATTATGGACAATTTAAAATGGGCAAATTTAATTATAGCAGGAGTGTGCAATTACTGAATGAGGTATGAGAGACATGGGAAATGTTCCCATCTAAATAATGACCAGAATGTGCTTGTTCTAATAATATTCCATATCACATTTAGGGCCTTAAGATTACAACACTTTCAGGTTATTAGAAGACGATGGTAATAGTGTGTTTTATTACCAAATTACTACCATAGTCTCTGAGGTATGAAGTGGTATTAATGACCATTTTCAATAAGGAATAGCATTTTGCAACATCAGTAGCATTTAACCATATTAAAATCTGTTGCATTGTGCAGTAAAGCCCTGGGGTATGGAGATGAAAATATGGAGTTGAGTTTTTGAGATGCAATTGGGAAATTATTTGGACATTCAAAATAAGCTTTAGGGCAAAAAGTATATTAACAAAGTATGAGCTTTTTTTTTTTTTCTTTAACTATTTGCACTAACTAAAGAGATGCATGTATATTACCTGAGTGTAGTTTTGGTTTGCATGACCTACATTGTGCTTAGTATGCTGTATAAAATTTCAATTATCTAAGTGTCTGTGAAATCTAGAAATGAACCAGTAAAAGAGAAATTAGTGCATGTATGTAAATGAGTGCTAGCTGGAATGCACATTTAAAATACCTTTCAGAATGGAGGCATCTTTATAGAATAGGTGAGAAGATAACATGCAGTTTCTCTAGAAGCATTCTTTTAATGAGGAGCTGTGTGCCTATACAGTTTACCAACAGCCATTCTTTACACATTTGTCTGCCTCTTTTACTGTAAATATTGCAGTATTTGTTTTGCCAGGGTCAGATGCTCAGACTTGGTGGCATTGTTGTCATTGATCTAATCAACTGTAGCTCTCATACCATCTGGTTAAGTTATTATGTTAATTCCAAGTAAATAAGTTAATTCCAGTCACTCAGAACTGCCAAACCCAGGAAATTTTATGATGTCAAAATATGTCTCTGAAGCTAAACAAACCCTCTGTGCATATTGTATGTTATGGAATGTTTTAAAAACTAAAGATGCATTTTTCTGTGGGAGAATCATTTCAATTCATTCAAAACAAATCTTAGAGCCATAAAAAAATATGGAAATCATATTGTGGATTTATAGTCACTGAAGTGCCATAAAATATTTGTAAGTTACCATCTTGCTGTTGAGTCAGCCATTGAAGAATTGCATATGATGTGCATACTAATTGCTTAGGATGTCATTATATATATGCAAGTATTGCTAAATGGGCACAATAGGATACATTAAGGATTGGTTTGCAGGCACAACCTTGTATTTAATGCCTGATGTGTGTCAGGATCACAAGGCTTTGGCGCAAGTCTGTACAGAAAAAATGGGACAACTTGCTGGCTTTTGACTTACAGCCTTTGTTCTCCTTAAAGATAGGAAAGTTACCTTTGTCCTTAAATTCAGCCCTATAGCACGGGAGGTTGGCTGGAGGATGTGGTGATGTAAAGCAGCCCTGTGGAAAAGGAGTTGGAAGTTCGGGGGGATGAGGAGCTGGACATGAGCCGAGAATGTGCAGCCTGAAGGCCAGTGGCATCCTGGGCTGCATCAAAAGAAGTGTGGCCAGCAGATGGAGAGGTGATTCTGCCCATCTGCTCTGCTCTGTTAGGACCTCACCAGGAGTACTGTGTC
>WBNM01018129.1:33774-58657 GCA_013399055.1 Ramphastos sulfuratus | reverse complement strand
TGGTCAATAGTAGAGGTTCTGTAGACAGAGCAGGACCTGCACATTGTCCCTTCTCCAATACTTCACCCCTTTTTCACCTCTTTTAAAATGGCTATATGGAAATTGTAGCTCACTGTTAAGTGATCTGAGAAAACAGGTGCAAAAATAAGAAAAGTGAAAGATAATTTCACTTGTACAGATGAGTGGACATGAAAACAATAACAAAGCAATCAACTGAGCAAAGAGAGACTGTGCCAGTAACATAAATGATTATGTACACATCATTCTGAAAATATGAGGCACAAACAATTTGTAGGTAAGACATTAATCAAGAGATTATTCTTAATAAATGCTTATAGAAGGACTTCTATTTGTGCCTATAAAACACTAAACTACTAAAGAAAACACAGTAATCCTATTCCACTATGGCAGATTTGTAAACCAGAGCAGAGGCCTTTTCTTCCATTCAATTACAGCTATGGATTAGATATCCACTGTTCTGAATCCCCATGTTTCTGTGGCATTCATGGTACTTTGTTGACCTGATGTTTGGGTTCTTTGTACATATTTTAGTGATAGTGGAAGTATCAAAATAAACTCCTGCATCTCCAGATCTGATTTGTCCATAGAATATTCAATACACAGATCTGGTCAAATTTAGTAGCCGATCACCTAATTCTTTTAGTGCCACCTGAAAGTTGTATTGATTAAGAGATCCTCAAAAATGCTCTTTGATATTGAAAGCTTTGCATTCATAGGTTCAAAATTTACTCTTTCAAGGTCTGTTTTGATTCAGGAAACCTTTTTATTGTAAAATGAAACCTCACTGAAACTATAAAATGTTAAGATTATGTTTAAAATTAAGAATATAGAATGATAGGCCAAAATTAAAACCAAATCCCATGTGTTCCTGGAAGGTAGGATTAATTATATGTAGATCTCCATGAAAATTATTTTGGCAAAGGGTCTCAAATGATTTGACAACACCTGTGGGTAATCTGTGCCAGGTCTTGTCTCTACTGTTAGAGTCTCTTCTCTAATGTCTAGCCATAATCTTAATTTTGTTATTTAAGCATATTGCTGCCATTCATGAAGATAAGAGTCTTCCCTCCTACGACAACTTTTTATGTACTGTAATATCATCTTCTAGTTCTATTTTTATAATTATTTTTATTCCTCTCTCCCCTATTTTTTCTTTTTAACCCTTATAGGTAAAGTCATATGTCCTTGGTGATTCTTTGCTTTTCTCTCTTTGATAAGTTCTTATCTTCCTCAAAATTTTGTACCTAAAGCAAAACACAGTGTTCCACTAAGGTTACTGTCATCAGAGATGAGTCTATTGGGTGGATTACTTCAATATCTCAGTCTGTAAACTTCTTTTGATATTTGTCAGAATACTGGATTTCCTTTTGCATCTGTACTGTATATCTACGTAACTTGCAGTTGGTTTATAATTTTTCTTTTCTCTCTATTTTTTTTAATTATGTGCATCTCAATGTACATAGATAAAAATTAAAGATTGGTATATTTTTCTCCACTGAATACAGTGTCAATTTTGACACTATTGTTAGCAGAGCCTAGATTATATGGCAAGATAGCTCAATAGAGAAGTTAATCATAAGACCATTACCTTGAATGCTGAGAAATTTTAAGCTCTTTTATAATTAAAATTCTTTGATAGCACCCATAAAATACCATACATATGTATTTATTGCATTTTGCACTAAATGCTTGAGAATGAGAAGGATATTTTCAGTAGCACAAGCTGCTAAGTTGTATTTAGTAGCTATGCATCATTATTCTAGGTATACTTTCTAAGACTTGAAGGTATTACAGATCTCAAAAGAAGTTCAGTAAGAGTAGCCTTATTGCACTACCAAAAAAACCAACCAACCAAAAAAAAAAAAAACCATCAAACCACCCAAAAAACCCAACAACCTCTAAACCAAAAAATAACCAAAAAATCATGGAAGAGCAGGATTGTGTCCCTTAGATTCAATTCTGTGATAAAAGCTGAGTTGTGAACCAAGCAGCATGTATGTTGATAACACATGGGACACAACACAAAGAATGCCATCAGCAAAGACAAGTGTGTTAAAGATGGCCAGCAAAGTTGTGTTAATAATAACAGCTGGTAACTGTGTTGAAAATAGCATAAGTATTCATCATAAGTATTCCTTAGTCAAGGAAACTAATGTGGTGATTGTGACAAAAAGACTCAAATGACTGTGGATCCCCAAAAAGTTGACAAGTTATAACTGTTAACTCACAGAGAAATCAGAGAGTGACTGTCAGGAAATCATTTACTCTAAGGTGGTTAAGATACACTTGATTTTCAAATTCTTTGAGATATCTTATTCTTCACAATGAAATATGCTTCCTTCATTTCAGTGAGACTGAGAATCAATAGAAACATGCATCGAGATATATGTTCAGGAGCTGATTGTGGATTGTGGTAATCCGTTTAATTCCAATTAAGAAAGCATTATAAGGAGATGCATTTAATGGTCAGATGGCATTTATTAACACTTCTCAGTTAGCAAGCTGTACAAATGGAAATAGCCTTGTGGATGTTTAAGGAAGATGCCCATATAATCCTTGACATAAATAGAGCAAAGTTTTCATCCAACACTTGAATATTAGAACTTGTGTTGCTTAATGTTTGACTCAGCTTCCCACCCACTAGTAGGCTTTACGTTGAACCGTTAGCTTACAAGATGACTGCTTCCTTGCTATGTCACTGCTCGCTTTCCATTGCTGTGCTGAATTTATCCAGCTAATATGACCCATCTTTTCTGGCTAATGCCGTGTTGTGAGAAGGAGCTAATGAGCAGTATTGTGACATAGATTTTAAAGTATTTGTGAGAGGAAAGATTCTCAGATGAAAGTTTGTTTTACTTTTCAAAAAATCACCTTTGATTCTTGATCTTTGGAATATTTTCTCTCTCTCTTTGTGGTGTTTTTGTTGTTTTTTGGTTTTCTTTGTTTCTTTTTTCCCTAGAGGCATTTTATTCTGGAAAGCTGAACATACTCCCATTAGCAACATGTTCAGTCAAGAGCATCTAGGAATATATATTTGTTACATTAAAAAGACATATAAATATTTCCACATTTTCTTTGTGGGGCATAACACTTAGCAGATGTATTGTGAAAACTCATGCATTGCAGACCACAGTCCATCAGAGGAGACATGTTTTGGTTCATCTGAGAGAGAGATAGCTATAAATCACCAGGTGGTAATAGAAATTGTCTGGGAAAGCTTTGCTCAGCAGCAGAGGGATCAAGACAGAGAGAAGAGCTCAATGGGAGAGTGGCTTCTCTGCCCACCTGTTTCTCTGTTATGGTGCTGTCACCCCCTCCTGATAAAAGAAAAATGAAGTAGTGCTGGTAAAGAGCCTTACAGACCAGATGAACATTTCTGAGGATGTCTGTAGCAAGCCATAAAATACCAGACTTTGTGGGAGGAAGTGTCTGCAACAACTAGTTGGAGAAACTCTGTGAGAAAGACTGTGCTGGTGCTTATCTCAGATAACCATTCAAGGCCACTGGGGAGGGTTGGAGCTGGGGTGGAGAATGGGAAAATACCTATGTTAATGAACTACAAGAAATAATTGTAATAGGTCTACCTCTTATGAATATGCATGCTCTTGTAATACAAATTGTGGCTTTTGCCAGCCTGGGGTGTGCAAGATTGATGGAGTGATCCTGCCTGCACCCAGTGCTGTAATAAAATATACCTAATTCATAACTCTGCACGAGTTTTGGGGTTCATTTCACAAGTCACTCCCTGTGCCCCTACAGCCATACACTCCCTATTTTAATTTCTTATCCCATGCAGGACATCTTCCCCCTACCCTTGTCATGGCTTCTATCTGCACAGGCAGTGATGCCTTTTCCTAAAGCAGAAGAGCTCCCCATCTTTTTCCTACTGCCCACTTCCCTGAGCAGGCTGCAGTGGTACTTTATTTACTGGCACTCTATTAGAAACCTGCCTGCCTGTTAATAGGTGTGATCTCATCAGCCAAGTACCTCTGAAAGTCCTGGTTGCTTTTCTGTCTGGGACATGCAATGCTCAACATGGGTGAGAATGAGTGCCTTGGTATTGTAAAGTGATTTCCTGATGGAGGTCTGTTGTGGTAGGCCTAAATAGGCCAAAATAGGCCTGAACATGTCCTGGCTTGCCCAGACATGTTCTTCTGCTCTCCCTCTCTCTGTTCTGGGGAGAAGCAACCATAAGCAAAAGGACAAAGAGCCTGGAGCCATCAAGTCTAAGCACTGTGGCTTGCCCAGACTTGTTTTGCTCCTGTTTACATCCTGTGATAAACAATATGCATACACTTGGCTTGTGCCTGCCTCATGTAAGGCCTGTGTTTTTCCCAAATTTGGGTAAAGTAAGCCAATGGCTTCACCTAATATGGTCAAACTTGCCTAGCTGCTATTCTGATTGGCTACTTTGTGTCTAAAGGGATTGGAGCACCTCTGCTATAAGGACAGGCTGAGGGAGCTGGGGTTGTTCAGTCTGGAGAGGAGGAGGCTCTAGGGGCACCTAATAGCAGCCTTCCAGTACCTGAAGGGGGCCTATAGAAAGGATGGAGAGAAGCTGTTTACAAGGGCCTGCAGTGACAGGATGAGGGGCAATGGCCTCAAGCTTGAGATGATTTAGATTAGATGTTAGGAACAAGTTCTTTACTATGAGGGTGGTGGAGCACTGGACAGGTTGCCCAGGGAGGTGGTTTGGGCCCCATACCTGGAGACATTCAAGGTGAGGCTTGATGGGGTCCTGGGTGACCTGACTGACTGGAGGGGTGGCAGATGACCTCTAGAGGTCCCTTCTGGCCCAGACCAGTCTATGATTCTATGATTCTACGATCTGAAAGCCAAGCAGGGAGGAAATCTAGCTATAGTCACATTCAGAGACTTGTATTCATTTGGACTGGAGGATAATGAAGGTTTTCTAACTCCCTAGAATGTACTACTTTCAGATGAAGGATGATACAACTCTTGTATGTCTTGAATATACATTTTTTGGTTGTTGTTGTTCTTCATGGAATACACATCATATTTCATTGAACATACAAATGTGAATATATATTTTCCTACTGAAAAATACCTTTGCATTTGAGTAATAGTGGTAACATGAGTTTCTTACAACTCTTTCTCATGGAATACAGTAGGAATTTAGGTCCAGCAATGTCAATGAAGTGAAAAATCTTAGTCGTAATGTCCTCCTCACCAAATGATGAACACGTAGTCAAATTATTTCAGATTTTACAATTAAGAAGGAAAAAAAGAGTTTGGGAAATGAAAAAGGAAAGATTGTTGGAGCAGTATCCTATTTATTTGATGAGAAAAATATAGCACTGCAGGAACAACAGCCTACAATAATAGAACATAACGTAATTCGTAGTGGTGAAGTAGAAAAAAGAAATCTTAGTAGACTAAACATTTGAAGAGAAAGCAAGAATTTTGATATAAGACTATATAAAGCATACTTCTATATGGTATGTGGTTAAGTGAAGATGCGGAGTTAATCTGAACTTTAACATCTAGAAATAAAATATTAGCTCATGAAGAACAATGAAGAATGAAGGAAAAATTCTAAGAGATCTTAAAACATACATCTCTCAATCCTTTCATTATCTCTTCTTCTAAGGGAAGTCAGGAAATAACAGATCTGTCTCAGAGAAGATAGTTAAAAAGATAGAGCAGCATTAAACTGTGATGCCCTTAGGACTGATAGAGCTTCACAGACAGGAGACTGGGAAGCGTCTCTAAGTATGCATGGGGAAGGAGTGATGCTGAACATGGAAACATGAAGCTAATCCTTCTGGAGAAAAATTAAGCTGACACACATGAATGCAATGGAAAAGAACAACTTTGAGCATTAATGCTCAATGCAAAGAGGATGTACAGGTAAGCATTTGCAATGCAATATAGTTTAAAAAGATAAGAAAACTGGTAGAATGTACACTTGATTAGAGGAGAAAGGAGTGATGTGAGTACATATGTGAGGTGCTGGGAAGCATCTCTCTTCCCACATGACCATTGGCTCTAGGCCTAGTTGGCTACACAGGATTAGGTGGACTCCAGAGGTAAGAGGGATTGATTTATATGAAGTTTTAAAGCAAACAACAACAACAACAAAACAAAACAAAACAAAACACAACAACAACAAAAAAGAACAAACCACCACCACCACCAAAAAAAACCCACCTGGGTTAAAGAAAAGGCTCAGCAGAGGTACCAATTAGCAGTTAATTGACAGGTGAAAGCACCAAGGGAAAAAATTGATCACGATAATGTGGAGAAAAGTGAGTCAATCCCTGTCTGGAACATGGAAAAAAGAAGGTGAGAAACCAAAGTAATAGTAAAGAAACAATAATGAAAACAGGATTATTGAAAGCTATGCTTAAATAAGAAGCTCTGTGTGAAAGGTGCTGAATGCTCAGGCTTTAAAGGCCAAAGCTCTAATCAGTGTCCTACAGCTCTTTGCCCAGATACTCCTTGAATCATGATGAATTTTGTGGAAAACCCAAGAGAGATGAGAGCAAAGAACCAAGTTCACCCTCTGTTGGTGAAGGAAGGGACAGAAGGAAAAGGTGGCTAATCTCGCTGCTATTCCTGCCTTGTTTTCCTCTTCACTCGTGCCTTAATTTCATACATTTGGAGTGCAGAGCTGTCACACCTCTTCTGTTGTGCAAGCCCACGTTTCAGAAATATACGCAATCAGCACCTCGTCTTGCACAGCAGAAGACCCTGTGCTTGTGGATGGGGATGTGATTTTCAGTGGGAGCTGTGTGCTCAGAGGGCCACTTCCCAGCTGCTGCATGTTGATGTTGTCACTGCAACATCTCCCAGTTTGACAAGGCAAAGCATCCCCTGTCGTAGGACTGAAGGAGGCTCTGTTTTGCTTGCTGGAAAAGCAGAAGCCTGAGAGACTAACAACATACAGCTTCATAAATGACCTCTGCACCTAGAGACAGAAGGGAAAACAAACACCTCGCTCTCTAAGGAACTTAAAATAGCTTCATTTGTGTTTGGGCAATGCAAAGCAGCTCACAGAAGACAACTTTATCTCTCTTTTCTTTTCTGTTTGGAAGGTCCTACAGACCTGGTAGTGATAGTGGGAGCAGAGATGAGAAGAAAGAGCAGAGCACTGGATGAGTCTGGGCTGCAAAGTGGAGACGGTACAGGGAGAGTGGCTGCCTGTCTTTCGCTGTCGAGTGATTCTGCAGAAGAAAAAGAAGTATGAGGGTTCCACCTGCCGGACAAACAATTAAGTCTGTTTCTCCTATAAAGAGAACGAGTAAGGTTTCCATCATGCGTTCTGTGTTTAGACCTGTGTGAGGCAGAGAGAGACTGTCAGCTCAGGTCTGACTGCTTTGCTGTCCAAACTCATCAGGCACGGCTGAGTGTAGATTACAGTAATGTCTTCCTGCAATGATTTTCTCTTGTGCTTAGTAGATTAGTATCAAGGAGTTTCCAAATTTCCTAATTAGCTACATCATCCCAGATCTATTTATATGCAAAATTCCCCAAACTATCCTGTTTATTCTACTGCAGATTGCTGACACGGGTACTTTAACTCTTCACACATCCTCTCTCTTGTGACTAACAGGTGCTGAGAGATGCAGGGCAGGATGTTCATTACTTAATAAGACTTTTGCTTTTTGTTGGTAGTGAGTCAGAGCTAACCTGATGCCCTAGCATGGAAAATTGAGACAGAATGTTTATTATTCAAAAACCAGAAACCTGTCATTTTTAGAAACCGCAATTTGAAACATATATAATAACCTACTGCTTTTCTGTCTCCTTTCAAAATGCCGCTTCAGCTGGTTGAATTTCTTACCGATCTCACCTGATCTGACTCAGGACCTTGTCTGTTGGCACAATCTAGAAATCCAAAGAGCATTTTTTTTTTTTTTTTAAATCTCAAATTTTATCCTTTGTCTTTAGACACCCTAAAGGGTGGGGCAGGTTCTACCTCATACTGTGAATTCGAGCTATTCCAAGCAACACCACAACAATGGGAAAACCAGTTGCAGGAATTTAACATCATATTGGGGTTCTCCTGAAAGAAAGAGGAGTTAAGTATATACAGATTTAAAACTATCTATATACGTATTAGGTACACATAATATATGTAGCATACAGTATTGTAATTTCTTTCATTATTTCCATTGATTTTTCACCCAGCTTCTCACCGCCACTGGGATATTGAAGGTAAGGTAGAAAATATTTGAAAACAGTGTACAGGCTTCTTGAAAGTAATTATCTCACTTCCCCCCTTCCTCCTTTCCCCTCTTCCTCCCTTCCTTCTTCCCTCCCTCCCTTCCTTCCTTCCTTCCTTCCTTCCTGTACACCTTGAAGCAGAGCAAAAGAGTAACACCAATTAGTGAGTATGTTTCTAACAAATATTGTGCATGTCAGGAATACATAAATCAGAGAGAAACAAAGAAAAAAAAAAAAGGAAGAAAAGGAAGCAGGGAGAAAAAAAAAAGGAAAAATAATAAGAAAAGTATTACTAATTCTAGCAGATGAGTCTTTTGCTTCTATAATGCCATGGCAGTACCAGAAGGAAAAAAAGCAATGGAGATCTGTGAAATGCAAATCTGCAAAAGTCAAGGATGCCTGCAGTTATAGTATGTAAACAGTATCTAGTTTTGTGGTGGAACTGATTAGAAGCACCACTTGTTCTTGAAAGCACCAGCTAACATATTCTAAAATCAATCTGCAGCTGAATAAACGTACAATTGAAAAGGCTCATCAAATCTCCAGGCTAAATGGATTCTTGTTACAGGTTAACCATGATGTAAAGATAGCATTAGTCTTTCCTCATCACCCTCTTGGGACTCACTTTCTCACCTGCTATATATTAATTACATATTTGATCAGAGACAGAAGTACCACCTTGTGGAACCCATTAAGTATTCCCTCTTGATTTCAAATTTATTGTCTTAGAAAAATATTGCTCTTCTGTAGGACATAAAGGCAAAACTAAATGTCCTCTGTGTAGGACTGTTGAAATATGACTGACAGTCATGCTCATTAGAATATGCAACTGGCAACTCAGTGCACAAAAGAAGGACCAGTCCAAAGCAGAGATCTGGACCTCACAGCAGCTGAGGAATTTGCAATTTAGCTTCTTACATTCCTGCTCCAGCAAGAACGTTCATGAATGCAAGACGTCAGAGTCTGCCTTTGGCTTCAGAGTAAGAAAAAAAAATACAGGTCTGGAGATTATAATGAGTGTTTTATTGGTGGAAAATGTCTCCTGTGCTGTATCTGCTGGTTAGATCTAAAGCTTTAGATTAATTTTAAAGTAACTTTGGCATTAAACCAGTAGGACTGCAGTAGTCTGTTTTAGGGTGCTGTGTGAGCATATACACATGCCATCTGCATTTTAAAGGGAATGCATGTGACTCACCTAATATGAGTAACTTCTTCCTGACATGCTGTTGCACCAGAAGATGTCAGGAAGATGTAAATAATTGTGCTGTCTGCCAATCTCCCCACTGCTACTTTCTATAATACAAAATTAACTGAGATGCAGCTGACCGAGAGACCTGATCCAAACATCCTCTGCGGTAGTCTTTAAAGCGGAATAACCATAACCCATTTACTAGTCAGATTTAATACAGGGCTGACAACAGCTGCCTAGATGCTGTCATCAGAATTTATTAATTCATTCATCTTGCTCATATTTTGTTAGGAGAACTAACTATGGAGTGATTTTTCTTTTTCAGCCACCTAGTCTTCCAATCACCAGGAAGCACTCGGTCACTCCTACTCCTGTCAACCGAAAGAAAAGTGAGAGCAACCACAGAACAAAATCTATACGCCGGTGTTTTATCTGCTGCATGGGTTTTATCATACTGCGGGTATGGCTGGCTGTGTAATGAAGATTAAAAAAACAAAAGCGCAACCAAACAAACAAGCAAAAAAACCCACCCCAAAACAAACAAATAAACAATAAATAAACCAAACGAAAAGAAAACCAGCTGCGGCCGACGGATTGGTTGCTGAAGATGCAACACACGCGGGCAGGAAATGGCAGCAGTTACCCTTCCCATCCCATCCCGTTCGGTGCGGTCCCGGGCGCTGCCGGCGCTGGCGCTTCGCTAGAGGGAGGCAGAGGAGCAGCAGTACGGCTGCTGCCGCCACTTCCGCGCCCGGCGCTGAGCCACGCCAAGTTTGATTTAATCCGCTTTTAGCCTCCGCGAAGTTTTTCTTTTGCGGGAAGGCTTCTTGTTACCCGGCCTTCAACATCCTCCCCCTCTCTTTTGCAAGGGCCCGTGGCCGATTATAGAGAGCCGCACTTCCTGGCTCTTGCAGAAACGTTTGGAAGTCAAAATATACAAAATGCAGTGCTGCTACCTATAGTATGTGGATCCTTGTGGTACTCTGGCAACGTGCCAGACGCCGGCATAATTTCTCCCTTTTTCCTGCTAGGGAATGGATGACTGGGCATTTGTATGGTGCTTCTGAAAGGAGAAAGTTTCTCCTCAGGCCAAGCAGGGAGCTGGTATCTACAGTCTGACTTTCCTTGTGGTTTTGGTTTTTTGGGATATTTTTCCAATGCTATCAATCTACACCACCCTTTTAGGAGTGAAGGGCAATCTGAGAACAGTGGAGTAGCTACCTTAAATCAAAATAAACCCACAATGGCAGATGAAGCTCACCACACAAGCCCCACTTGTTCCAGCCACATGGTAACAATCACCTCTTTAGACTGCCAAACCCAAAGGGGTCTAGGCAAAAAAGGGCACTTGGATTTACAGAGAGGAGTCCTGCTTTCTGAATAACACCGCTGTTCAGGGAGTGAAAGTGTGGAGGTGTTCAGCACAGACTTCTGAGACAAGAGTTGCTATGGAAAAATCTGTTTCACCATCCCTGGATATGGAGGCAACACCCCACTGGAGAATGCTGTGGGCAGCTCAGGGAGAAGGAATGATAATCTTGGGATGGTACCTGTGGAAAAGTGATTCTGAGATGGAGGAGCAAGAAGGAGGAGGAAGGAAAATGAAGAAATGCATAGTGCTCTTTGGGGAAGTGGAGGAATAAGGCAATAGAACTGATCTACAAGGAAAATGTGCAGTCAAGTGTGTCATTGCAGCCAGGAGCAACAAGAAATGTCTTTTCTGTCTTTTTTTTTTTTTTTTTTTTTAAATTACGGCACAATCAGTATTTCATTCCTTTTCAAAATGGAAGGCTATTCCTTACTCATTAAAAATGTACGTTCCATAAAATATGGATCAGCAGCAGGCCCCTCTGGTGAACAGTGAGTTACAGTCCTCCAAATTTGAACTAAATTATTTGTGTTGGTTTTACGATCTGGAATGCAAAGTCCTGTGCTCTAGTGCTTCTTTCCAATGATTTTAAGCAATTTTATTATAATACCTCAGCTTTTTAATGTCTGAACGGAGTAATATATTCAGGAGTTATGAGAGGAAAAAGGGAAAGGAGACCAGAAAAACACCACTTCTAATGGAAAATAATAATAAAAAAGTCGTAAAGCACTCCTGTGTAGGGTAAGAGGGAGATGGAAGTAATGGGACTGAGTAATGGAACCTCAGTGTATAATCTCTTCAATTTTTTAAGTGCTACATACTGAATCATTTGACTCAAATCTGAACCTACAGTTGTAATTACAGGTCAGCTCTGGAACACAAAGGGCTATGTTGCCTTGCACAGATACAGACATTTTTGCTTAAGGAACTTTCTTTCAAACCCAGTCTTGCTTCAACACAGTCTTGTATTGAAACTCAGTTAGTCTTTCATGACATACACCATTATGTGTAGCCCTGAAAGAACTTCAGAAGATCATGAAGATTGTGTATGTTTTGTCATTACATAGCAGAACCAAGCTCAGTCTTGCCTTGATCTCAGATTTTAGTTTACAATGTTTTTCCTATAACCTCAAAACCAAACCTTTCGTGCTGTCCTGAATTGAAAGCAGCTATAATATCTGAATTTTACATTAGAGCCAGGATGCAAAATGTATGTTTCTTTTTCTTTCTAAATATTTTTGTTATATTGGAGTGTGCAAAATCTCTGTTCTTCTTGTAGAGGTTCTGGGAAAGAAATTTCACTTTCACTCTGCCTAAAACGTGTAGTTTTTCTTTTTCCTGCAAGACTTGAAAACCCGTTGAAGATAACTCCTCTTTTGATTGATGAAGGCATAAGCTTGAAATCCATCTGAAGATTAAGGGCACTGTCTTCTCTATGGAGTCATACTAAATTGAATGTTATTTATAATTTATGGGAATGCTGAGTAGGAGGAGAGTCCTGCAATATATAAGCTTTTATACATTAATTTAATGAATGTTATTATTCCCCAAATCTTATACATAGTTTTTGCCATGTTGAAAGAGTAGTCTGTACAGATTTTTATAGAGTATTACCACTGTGCCTCCTTAAACTTCTCTCAACTTACTTTATTTGAGATGCATTCAAAATTACCTCCTTCTGGTTACCACTTTGCTACATATTTCGTAGGTTCCTACCACATATATTCATAAATATTGCAGTGCAAAATAATGCATTATATAGAA
Source organism: Ramphastos sulfuratus (assembly GCA_013399055.1). Taxonomy (NCBI): domain Eukaryota; kingdom Metazoa; phylum Chordata; class Aves; order Piciformes; family Ramphastidae; genus Ramphastos; species Ramphastos sulfuratus. The sequence goes on along the minus strand of WBNM01018129.1, from coordinate 46,124 downwards.
TTATTCACCAACTAGATGTAAATAGATTTATTCCTAAGGCCTGAGCTATGCCTTGCTGAGCTCCTCCTCTCTAGCTGAAAATTGATTAAATGTCTTTGAACTTCAGAACTGGTCACCAGCATCTGGTGTAGCTCCCACTGAAGTCAGTGCGGGTGTCGATTTCAGGAGGAGCTGGTTTTGCTCTTCAGAGTAAATATTGCTTCTCCTACTGAAGGAGGATATCTGTTGGGCACCTGTCAGAGCTGTTGCTGAGCAACAATGCCAGGCTCACACTCATTACTGTTCTGCCACCTTGATTTGACTTTGATGTTGGTTTTTCGTTTTTATTTGTTTCATGACATGAGGATGTAATGCATCCTAAAGAGACAGTTTCTCAGATGGTAGAAGTCAGTGCAACGGTATTGCTTCTATTAACAAACCTGTTTCCAACATTCAGGGCCAAAAGCTGCCTATTGCAGTAAGCACAGGCAGAACCCTGAAGACAGCAAAACTTCTATGAGACTCTTCCCTTTGAATGTCACAGGTATCTGAGAGCAAACCTGTTTCATAGTTTCATTGTAAAATGTAAGCCAAAGAGTTACCATGTGCTTTCCAACACAGCTAAAACTTTGTCTTCTAATATTTGAGCTATTGACCCTGTGATCATTAGAGATTCATAGACATAATATTCTTAGTATAAAAACCATTTTCCAAAAGAAATGTACTTTCAATAGGCAAAATTGCTGGTCCATCAACAAGACTAATTATAATTTAAACTTTGCTCCATTCACAGCAACCTGTAAGTTCTCCTTTTAGAATAACACCTTTTACATAGTATTGCTAATTTTTGCTGTGCAGACTCCTGTTGCTATCTCTTTGAAATACCTCTCATTTACACATTTAATCTCCTTTTCAAGGTTTTAACACTTGGCTCTCTGTATATTCACAGCTGGGATAAATCTCACCTCTAAGTCTTTTTCCCCACCAATGTTTCACAGGAATCTATACAGTTGTCCTTAATTTGAAGGAGTGCAGAAGCAGCAGCTTATGAAATCCAGATATTTCACAGCATTTATGTAACCCACAACAGAGACCTAGGTGACTACAGATGGGACCTATTCCAAGAGGAGACACAGAGGCAGGCACGAATTTCAGTAGTAGGTCTCTGCCAGCACACTGAAATTTACAGGGACTGAACTGGTTTGGTACTTCTGAAGATGTGGAACGGAATTTCCTACTATTTATTATTTTTTCCCCACCAGGAAAATAGAGCTGCTGTACAACAGCAGCGCTCAGCTATCGATTACAGAAATTGGGAAGAGCAGAGCATGTGATTCCCTTCCTTATGACAACTGAGAAGGTGTGGATTCTGTATGTCACTGCAACAGAAAATACTCTTCACTCCTCGTGGGCTTTTAACAAGTTCAGTAAGAGTGGCTCCAGGCTTTTTGGTAGCTCTGCCTTACGTTGCCAGGTTCCTTTCCTGTTCTGCTGAGCTGTGTTACCAGCTGGCTGTGGGAGTTTGCCGTGTTAACTGGAATTGGACACCAGGGCATGATATGCGGTTTAAGCATGGGATCACAGTGGAGGACTTGAAAGTTGAGGCAGGCATGGGTTGTAAGAGAGGGTGCACTGTCCTAGTGTGAAGTCCTAAGTTGTATAAAGCCCTCCAGCACAGAAGGGCACTGCTAGGAACTGTGAAATGGTGCTGCATCTCCCAGGATGTCTCATGGATGTCTTGTGATTAAAGGGAGTGCTGTAGTGGAAGCAATGTTACTATTTAGCTAATATATTTTTTGTGGTATAAACTGATATAATGAAAAAAAAAAGTCTGGGTGCATTATCAGTATGTTCTTATGCTGAAGTGTTTTTGAGAGAATATCTTATGAATAACATGAACTAAAAATGTGTGGAAAATAAGTTCCTAAAACGCGGACTTAGTACAAAATACAAGTAGTTAAAAAAAATGGGTATGGAGAGGGAAGATGCAGATGCAGATACACCAAATTGTATTACAATACAATGGTGCAACAAACCTTAAATAAACAAACATAGATCAAACCCAAATCTCCTTCATTTGTGGAGGGAATACATGGAAACACTTCTTTAAAAAGCTATTTAAAATTTAAACATGTGAAAGTAATCCAGTACATGGCCACAGGGATGCTCAGAGAAACATGATGATGGAACAGAAGGAAAGCAGAAAGAATGGGAGCAGAATTAAAATGGTGCAGGCAGGCCACTCTTTGAGTGGGAGTGTCTCCAAATTTCTTTCCTAAGCACATCCACACCTAGTTTCCAAGAAAGCAGGAAGGACATATAGGTGAATGCCATGTATAGCAATTTAAAGACTATAAACAGCTCTGTGATGGACAGTTACTAGCTACTGGAGAAGAAACTGCTCTATATCTAAGTAACAAAGAAAAGAAGCAACAGCGAAACATGGAAGCACCCCAGCTGATCAGCTGGATGTCATCCCTACAATCAGCCTAGGAAAATAATACCCTCCAATGTCATGCAGTGCTTTGCTCAAGGGAGATGCCAAACCATCCAGGAATGTAAACATCTTGCAAAATCTCCAGGGCCTGAATTTGTAGAGGGGAGTGGGATCACTGCCTCCTCCCTCTCTGTGTCAGTGAACTCAGCAGGAACTATACGCTGCAGAGCAAAGGGGTGGAGATGTCTGTAGGTCTACCCAAACTACATAGAAAAGATTCACATAAAATAATTACAGATCCAGAGGCAGGCTTAGGATTTTGCTACTTAATATTACTGTGCAAGTACTTATATGGGACTAACTAGTAGGTGGATGACAATATAATCAAATGAAATTTTGTATTTAGACTACCTATGTAATTGTTCTCTTCAGATTTTAATGGTATAAAATTGAGACTGATGTATGAGCAAACAGGAAAAAAAGTGAAGTTTATGACTGAAAAGTGATTGGAGAATAAAAAATGGAGGAAAGAAAAGCTGTGATCAAAAGATCTAAACAAAAACATACAACCTCCTCCAAGTTATAAAAAATTGCTAGAATAGATGAGGATAGTCTGTGGAGAAATTAACTGTAGGGCTGGGCACCTGAGGCGTGAAAAGCAGATCCATATTACATTGTCTGCAATCCAGACAGTAAAGGGTTAGGTCCTCCCACATTCCTCCCACAGACTTGGCCTTGTTCTTCACACCTTTCATTGTTTGCTGCTTGAGAAAGTAAACCAGGCTGGGATGTTTTGCCAAGAAACCTAGTGATCTAACGCTGGAACTGAGCAGTTGTGCCTTTTGGTTCAGAGCTTGCCTAGCCTAAATAAAAAGAGAGAGCTAGGCACAGTCAACTGTATAGATGGGAACCCAGGGGAACCAGGCCCACGTTATGGTTAAGAATTAAACCATACTCTCAACCCATTTCCTAAATATTCCTCATCTGCCTTCTGGTTTTGGTGAATAACAAACTTTGTACTTGTCATAATGCTAACACAAACACAACACTGACATCTTCTGGTAACTGAACCATCCCTGTCTTGGTGAAGTAAAGCATTGGAAATGTTGATATAAGAAAGATCATAAATTGCCCCTACTCTGTGACCTGGAGCAGGCATCTGCAAGAGCAGATACTCTGACAGTGTAAGTTAAGAAGTGAAGATGCTTGGAAAACAGTCACACTAACAAAAATGCACAGCAGCATCCTTAGCAAATGAGTACCTGCTGAAGTCAGTGGGAGCTGCAGGAGAGCAGCATCTCCAGAATAAAAAAAAAAAAATAAAAATTGCTCTGTATGTTTTGAATTGGAGGCCAGTCCATAAAAAAAGTGGAATGTGAATCTTCATAATGCTTAAAAAATACAGAAAGAGTGGTACTTACTAATTATCTTTTAAATTGGCTAATATGTCACCTGATGAGTATGGGCCTCTGCTGGGCCATCTGGGAGTTTATTAGCTAGATGAGGCATTAGGTTACATTACAAAACACATAGGAATTCATTTTCTGGGGCAATTCTCTTTCAGCCATCAAGTTATTCCACTTACTCGGAGCCAATGAGTTTACTTTCCCATGAAACCTACTCTGTATTCAGACCCTAAAATAAGTACTAATTAGCTAAAGATAACAGTCAAATAAACCACTTTAATTGGGAAACAGTAATTGGCAGTTAAACATAAAAGTGTGTATGTAAATACTTTGATTATCTTTGGAGTTTGAGAAAACATCTGTTTTCTCTGCAGAATGCAGGTATTTCTTCCCAAACTATGAGAACACTGCTATCATCACAGTACCTTAATTAGATACATTAAAAATTAGTCCAAAGTAATTCCACTGTCACTTTTTGCCTATCCAGGAGATGCTGGTCTGTCTTTTGCCTTAGTAATACACTCCTTTAAGTACCTCTAGTTAAAAAATTAAAAACATTCTACCTTTCATTTCTTCTTCATGTTGAGGGAGTTAAAAATAAAAGATTTTCACAGGGAAAGTTAAAAAGAGTGAGAAACACTGACATGACTTCATTGGAAGTCTCCATTCTTAATTTCTTGCTTCAAACTCTATATTGTGCTTCATGCATTTTAAATCCTCATGCACTCGTTCAAACAGAGCTTTGTGATCACATTAAACTGCAAGCTGCAGAGTTAGTCAAACAAACCACAATAATTTTGTGTCAAAATCTTCAGGGGATGCTATCTATCTATCTATCTATCTATCTATCTATCTATCTATCTATCTATCTATTCTTGTGCAATGTTCCACTTCTGGGATCATTCCTCAGTGGAAAAACGCTCAAAACACTCTACCAGAACATTTTGAACCACCACTACTCTCCAATCTTACGAGGTCATTCACTGTGAAGCAGCAAGGTCATAGAGTAATTATCCTCTCTAGACACCTTGGTTTTATTAGCATGAGTGTAGTTATTACTGAGCCCCTCTTCTCCGTTCTATGACAGAATTAACATATGTAAATATGACAGTAGGTTACATCTACTTAGACTGAGCTTAATCTGAAGCAGGGACTGATTTTTGAGGTCCTTGAGCATGCATTAAATTTTAAATAGCACAGAATTATCACAGCTGAGCAGGTTTGCAGGGCTGATGCCATTCACAAAGCTAGCAGGGCTGCATTTTTGTGAAACCAGCACAGGATCAGCAGAGACCCACTAGGTTTCTTGTTATGGGAAAAGGTTACCTTGTACTGTATTTTTCAAAATATTAATTTTGTTTACCTGTTCATTTTGCAAGAGGAAATCTAAAGCAGATATCAAGACAAATAATCTAAATTCATGACAAATTATTATCTTAAACTGTGTCGGTGAGTTTAGGGCCAGATGGCAATCAAGGCTTCTTAAAATTGAGTGAATGTCAGGCCAGTCCTGCAATAACCTGGGAAACTGCAGAGATCTCTATATCCCTATTTGGGATAGACTTTGTCCTGTTCAAGAAACTTCATTGGAAGAATCCTGCAGGATATGGCCATAGAGAGAAGAGAGATCCAGGAGAGCTGGTTGATTTTCAAGGATCAAATCCTCAGTGTCAAGCATGGTCTGTTGTGATATGAAAGGAGTTGAGTAAAGGTGGCAGGAGGCCTGCTAGATGAACAAGGAGGTCCCAAGAGAACTTCTACTTAAAACTAGAGCATATAAGCAGTGGAAGCAGGGACAGAAAAATCCAGGAGAGACATTCTCCGACTGGGATTTGGGCTTCCCTTGGTTATACCAGCTCTGAACTGGCCACAAACCCTTGCAGCCAGACCCTCAGGAAGAGGAATGCTTCCAGGGTCCTTACACAGGAATGGTGTTTGGAAAGCCAAAGCTCATCCGGGACTGAATCTGGCTGTGAAAGGCAACAAGAATGTCTCCCAGAGGTATGTCATGAATCATCTTATAGCCAAAGATTATGAATTTTACATATTCCTAATCTAAGGAAATAGTCATTTATGAAAAGGAAAGAAATAACACTTTCTTGTCCTTCCTTTTCTCTCTCCTTATGCCCTTTCTTTAGCTTCTCCCTTCATTATGCTTAACAGCTGAGGAATATACATATGATTTGGGGAAACCTACTTTCATATTTGCCTGTGCAAGGAAGATTTTAACTTGGTCTTCATCTTTTCTGCAAAATGTGTACTGTCACTAGCCATGTGTGTATGCAGATGTGAGCTGGTGGCAAGGCCTATTGAATGCTAAAAACTGATTGTATGACCTTTGAAGACCTCTGCAGGTTGCTGTAGACTTGGACAGAGCACCAAGCATGTGGGCTTTAACTTTTATTTAAAAATGTATAGATTAACACAGAATTGTCTTCTTCCCTCGCTTAGCAGTGCACTTACTTCAAACCAGTGGTATCCGTATTGAATTCACACACAAGCTTTTATTTCAATATTTCTTAAACCTATCTTTGCCTCTTTCCAAAAATTAGCAAAATCTCTGCTTGTTTAAACAAAGAGCAAGTGTGGCAGCTAGAAGACAGTATAGAGCAGAAGATTATGAACTCATTGAAAATAATCATAAGAGTAAGAGACATTGTGCCTGAACCAACTTTCAGAGGAGCTGCAGTCCTTGGGCTTGTTCATATTATCCCTAGAAAAATATTCATTAGAAACTGCAAAGCACTGAGTAAGAAATGCCTGGAGACATCTTTACCAGAATACCAGTTGCTCAAGAGGTTAAAAATACTTGGAAAGCTATACACCCTGCAGTGTATGCTCTGTGGTGAAGCAGCACTGCTAGAATGAATGTGGCTGCATTTCCAACTGACTGAACTGTTTTCCATAGAGTTGCACTATTATCTGGGGGCTGCACTCCTGTTTCCAATTATGGCTCTTTATTTTTTTCATTCCAGTGAGGGAAATGTGTTCCCTGTGTCAATCTCACACACAACCAGAGTTGACCAAAAAGTTCTAGAATCTGGGGTTACAAAACAAAAAACAAAAAAACAAAAAAACAAAAACAAAAAAGAGTAGATGAAAAATTAATCTTCTGAATTAATCTTCTGCTTTCGCTTTTGAACCAGCTAGCAAACTGATAAAAACACCAAAACACCAATAGGGAGTTAATATTTCCAATTGTACTCTGGACATCAGTGGCTAAGTAAGGTAAAGCAGATATTAATTGTTCACGACCATTGACATACTCATCCCTTCTTTTGCATTCAGTTGAAAGTGTGACAAAACATTTGATAGCAGGAGCACCTGCAGTCTGTAGCCCCCATCAAGAGAGATGCCAATGAGATGCTATTGGTTGTATTACTATGAATGCAAAATTCTTACTGGCAGAATTAATTGGACTACCAATTGATTTATGAGCTCCATCTTCCACTTATTCCTGTTTGAAATAATAGCATTTCTGCACCAAGAAATCTCCAGCTTTACTGCAAGTAAAAACACCTGCAACAAGGAGAAAATCTCCCAAATGTTGGAGGGCTGAACGAGACAGCAAACACAGCTAGCATCCTTGCATAATGATCATCTAGTGCAACCTTACTGCTAAAGTAATTTCACCTGGATCGAGTTGCACAGGATTTATCCAGGTGGGTTTTAAATCTCACCAGAGAGGGAGATTCCATAACCTCTCTGGGAAGCCTGTTCCAGTGCTCTGTCACCATCATGGTGAAAAAAATTTTCCTTATCTTCAAACAGAACTTCCTGTGTTTCAGTTTGTGCCAGTTGTGCATAGTCCTGCACACCATTGAAATAAGTCTTGTTTGATCACCTTGACACATGCCCTTTAAATAATTATAAGCATTTTGAATATTCCGTTTCACTCTTCTTGACAGCCCCAGGTCTCTCAGTCTTTTAAGAAAGATGCTTCAATCCCCTCAGCCTTTTGTTGGGCTCTTTTCAGTAGTGTCTTGTCACCTCTGAACTGAGGAGCCCAGAACTGGGTACAGTACTCCGGATGAGACCTCACTAGGGCAGAGCAGAGGGCAAGGATAAGCTCCTTTAATCTGCTGGCCGTACTCTTCTTTATATACCCCAAAGAGATGAAAGGCAAGCAGCAGAGTGATCCTGAACCTTAACTGCCATTTCTAGCAAAAGCTCCTCATGCAACTATGGCAAAATACTTCATCAGCAAAATATGGCAACTCAGGGTGAAGGTGCACACACAATTTTCATAATTCTGTAATCACAAAAATACTTTTAGAATTTTTTACAACCCACACCCCTCATGAGTGTCTCCAGGCTCCAGACCAGGCTCCAAGGGCACAGAAAAAAGCTCCCCTTCTGCTGCAGATGACCAGCTGCGCAGTTGAGAATACCTCCCTTTCTTGACTGAAAAACCTCATGGAAAGCTCTCTTTAATAGGTCTCGGCTTTTACTTGTGTACAGGACCCTTTAGCATCAGGCTTCGTGTATGGGCATAGCACAGAGCCAATTAGTGATCTCCTCAGGGCCATGGGCACAGCGTGAGCCTTCGCACTTACATTTTTTAAAGCAGACAGCCAGAGATGATCACAAAGTACTGGCAGGGTGGACCAACGTGCACTGAGCTGGCAATAAGACATTTTTCTTTCACTTTATGTATGGTGGGGTGTTTACTTGATGAGGTTGGTCCCTGGCCCTCCAAGTGCAAAGCATTTTTCCTCACTTCTGAATTGAATTTTGGTTCCAGAAAGGTGAAGGTATGTATTAAGCAGAAAAAGTGTGCTGGCTGCAGGGCAGCGTGTCTGGGGGAGCTGCAGGCACAGCATGGCAATTCATTTCTTTGCTGCTCTGTTGTTGTGTCATGAAAGCCAAGCCTAATTGAAGACAGTTAGTCTTTAATGAATAAAGCTCTCTGTAATTTCCAGCTGTGGCCATGTAATCAGCGTTCATCCGTATGAAAATGACTTTTTGTGCCCATCTTTCATTTTGATGTGCATCTGTGCCCCTATTTTGCCCTTCTTCTGATCAAGTTGACAGTTTTCGTCTTTATTAGTTCTGCCTTTCACTTCTGTCTTTTATTTGTGTTAGAAAACAGAAACAAAACCCCAGAAAGCCCCCCCAAAGATTGCATTATCTAACAGTTTATTAGAGTGCTCCTCCGAACATGATAATTTAAATTAATTAAATTCTGTTTGATTTTGCTTACTATTTTCCAAATCACCTTATTGTAGCATATCAGATCTTTTCTATCCTGTTATTTTTGGTCACTGGCTCTCTCCACAGCACCACTGTGCCACTGCAACACACTTTTTAATTAGTTTCACCACAGTCATCAGCTTTGTGATTATCTCTGCATCTTGAACACCTGGTCTGACTTTAGAAATGACTTGCCATCTGGTCAAACACTGTGTAATTATAACAATTTAATGGCAGGATAAAATAGTGTTGGTTAAGAGACTTGATTGTTCCCTCCATTCCTTACCCTCATGCAGTTCGGTTGCATTATTTCAAGTTAAATTAAAATCCCATCATCAAGTTATCGCTCTTGGGTGGGTTTTTCTTCCTTCATTCACAATACTCATAAACATCTCCTGGAGTTAGTTTAGTTTTAGGCTCTCCAGACATTATGTCTCTATGAACTACATGAATTACTGCATTAGATTCACTGATATGATACTTATTCTCTAACTTCCATTGTGCATCAATAAATGAAGCAGTAAATGGGTCTTATCTGGCAAGTTAATGTTGAGACAACTGCAGGGGAGCCATTTGTCAGGAGCATACACACATGAAATCTCAGTAATGTGCTACAATTTTTTTATGTTGGTTTTATTTTAATTTTTATTTTTAATTCTGTACAGTTCAGTACTGCTATATGCATACTCTTGGCAGCTGAGATGCTACACCATTCTATAAATAAGCTGATTCTTGTGAAAAAGTCACTGGATGGGATAATGAACATGCAGCCTGGTCATTTTATGATTGGCTCATTTTATGACACTTCAGTGAACAAAGGTATTTTTGCCTGTTAGATGTAGGCTAAAAAAGTATCTGTCAAGGAACTTATCAGTTATTTGTTTTTTAATATACTACCAGAAGCTGGTTTGGAAAAGTTTGTAGATGTGGGTCATCTGGGGTACTGTGTAAAGTTCTGGAGCCCCCAGCACAGGAAGGACATGGAACTGTTCGAGTGGGTCCAGAGGAGGGCCACAAGATGATCAGAGGGCTGGAGCAGCTCTCCTATGAGGACAGGCTACAAGAGTTGGGGCTCTGCAGCCTGGAGAAGAGAAGGCTTCGAGGAGACCTTATAGTAGCCTTCCAGTATCTGAAGGGGGCCTACAGGAAGGCTGGGGAGGGACTATTTACAAGGTCTTGTAATGACAGGACTAGGGGCAATGGGTTTAAACTGGCAGAGGGGAGATTTAGACTGGATGTTAGGAGGAAGTTCTTTCCAGCGAGGGTGGTGAGGCACTGGCACAGGTTGCCCAGGGAGGTTGTGGCTGCTCCCTCCCTGGAGGTGTTCAAGGCCAGGTTGGACAAGGCCTTGAGTAACCTGTACTAGTGGGAGGTGTCCCTGCCTTTGGCAGGGGTTGGAACTAGATGATCCTTGAGGTCCCTGCCAGCCTTATCATTCTATGATTCTATGATTCTATATAACTTTCTTGTACAGTTGTGCAAAGGAAAAAGTGCTGTGTAGATTTTTTTACACAATTCCTTTCAATGTTTGTAGTTTGTTGAAGTATATTTCAGTAATTATTGAGATTGCATGATGATAGTTACAGTAACAAAAGGAATAATGAAGTATCTTTCCATTGGGAAATGAATGAGAAGAAGAACCCTTTTGTAACTCTTTTTTCCCCCAGGTGCTACTGGCACGGAAAAAAAGCCTATTTAATTTTCTAGGGATTCTTTCTTTTGCAAATACCAAAGAGTATTAGACTGATTTTTCATCCAGATCTCTAGGAAAATAAATACTTTTGTCATGTAATACTTCTTTCTAGCAAACACCAAGTTTAGTCTGTAAAAGCACCAATTTTATAAAACAAAGAAAATATTATTGGAGATGAAGAATGGAAAGGGACATGGAATTAATCTGGAAAGCCAATGAAAATCTGTAATATTCTACACTCTTTCAAATAAAGCCCCCTTTGTTATATCCAACACATATAGGATGTAGCAGGGCAGTCCGAAACTTCATCCACCGAAGAGATTGCACTACAGATCACTGTGGTCATGGTTGCTGTGTGCCAAATGAAGAGCTGGAGCCCAAGTTTGACCTGAACATCACACTTCCCAGAGTCTCTGCAGGCTGGGCAGCTTCATCACCTCTGCTACCACTCACCCTCCCCTCTGCTGCAGTGTGGAGAGCTTTCACATGGTCCCTCAGTGCTGCTCTCAGATGACTCAGCAACATGCACTTCGTGGTGCTGTCCATCTGTGCTGGTTTAAGGCTAATTGGAATATTTTAATAGAGAAAATTATATTATAGGCTGTGAAAAGGAAACAATGGTGATGTCTACTTCACTCATAGGCTTGCTGTGATGTTTAAGAAAGAACCCAAAACAAAAGATAAGACAGTCGGGCTTGTCGCGGGCTCTGGGATACACTGTCTGGGGCTATCCTGCAACTTCTGGCTTCTCCTCTCCTACAAATTAATTTCACTAATCACTTTTCTTCTAACTCCTCCTCTGGCCGATCCTCAAAACCTTGGGGTAAGGTATAGGGGTGGGGAGAAGGTGGAAGGGTGGTTGGGAGCCCCTCCTGGGGTCTCTGATTTCTGGGAGGGGTGTTGTGTTTCTGTATTACCTTTACTTTGTATATTTCTGTAAATATTGCTGTATCTAGTGTATATATCTGCTTGTACATTGTGCTGAGCTGTAAATAGAGCTTCATCTAAACTTCCAACCGGCTGAGTTTTAGCCTGGGTCATTTTAACAAAGTGTGGGGGGGCGGGTAACTCCCTAACCCACATCACCATCTGGAAACTACTTCATCTGCTATTTGCTTCCAAAACCTACCTCTTTGCAATTGTTCTGTTATGTAGAGGCATCTGTCTGCAAAAACGCTGCTTCTGTCCTGCCTCCATCTCACCGTCCTGTGGGTACCCTTTACCCACAGCAATGACTTCTCATCCTCAACGTGTTTGCTGCAGGTCTTGGGTGTGCCCTTCTCTTTGTCAGATAGATATTATTACTCAAATTCTTAAAACCTAATAGCAGTTAGACCAAAATACCAAGCAATAGGAAAGACCCATATGAGACCTGGCACATGCAAGAGCTGATGAGAGAACTTCAAATTCTTCATGAGCCTGATGCAATTTTTTCTGATTATTCGAATGTGAGAAACTCCTCACTCTTCAGAGCTTTAGGGCTTCCCTTTTGTGAAAATAAAAGTACTTGAAAGCCTCAAATAAGTGAAAAGAAAGAAAGAGAGGAAGAGAGGAAGAGAGAAAGAGATGAAGAGAGAAAGAGAGAAAGAGATGAAGAGAGAAAGAGAGGAAGGAAGGAAGGAAGGAACGTAGGGCTGCAAGA
>WBNM01018129.1:17143-33668 GCA_013399055.1 Ramphastos sulfuratus | reverse complement strand
GGAAGGAAGGAAGGAAGGAAGGAAGGAAGGAAGGAAGGAAGGAAGGAAGGAAGGAAGGGCTTTCTTGATGCAAATGTACATCATGAGTAGAACCTTGACTTTTCATGAGAGGAAGATTATTTTTGCAATGCATTGTAAAATCAACGTAAAGCCAAGCTATTCTTATTTGATCAAAATATTCAGAGAAAGAAGGGGTTTATCCAAAGTCGCTTCATCAGGACAGGACTGCAATGGGTGAATTTAGCTCTTAACTCCGCAATCTGTTCCACTTGGGTGAGTTCTTACACAGAACTACACTGGTGTCTGATTGCAAAACCAGGGTCATGGCAATGAAGCTACACTGTGGCCCCAGGTTTCTCATGGCACAGCCCTAAATGACAAATACCTAAATCTTCATCTGATAATTTACTTACATTATCTAGGAAGTCTGAGGAATAAAACCTCAAGGTTAAAACAACATAATTGTGGTTGGCTTACATAAAGATGTGGTAGCAAGATTATTTATTTCTTTTTAAATCATGCATTATTTTCATAAATAAACCACTCTTTGCTGTAAAATAATAAGAGATGAGATTCAATTTGTCTCACTTAGGTGAGACATTTTAGATGTTGCATGAGGCAGCAGTGAGTATTTCCCATTGTCATTACATGTTTCCAGATGGCATGAGAGATGTGCTGCAGACCAGAGCAATCCTTCCTTGCAGACAGACTCCTCTTGCTCCACAGTCTCCTAAGCCCACTTCTTTCTTCTTTTGTCTTCCTGTTGCTGATGTGGTTTTGCTGCTTACAAAGCCAACCAGAGCAGCCAACCAGCAGTGGATTAAAATTAGCTGAGCTAAAAAGCCTGGTTATTTTCACCCAGATGTGGTCCCTGTCCTGGTGACCTGCCCTGTTCTTGCAGAAGAGAGGGAGAGGGTGAGGGCAGGGAGCAGAGAAGAAGAAAAGCACTCCCTTTGACTGGTCTGCTGGGTGGTACTAGCCAACGGACCTCATGGATGAAGCAGATGAACTGGGTGGTCTCAGCAGACACAGCCACTCTGGAGTATTCAAAAGGCAGTTGTTCCTCCACCTTGGCTTTCAGCAGGGACCTTTGTAAAAGGTCCATGTAGATGCTTCTCTCAAGCAAATTGTTTCCCTCATAATCCAAACTCACCAGTACAGTTACAGTATAGCTGATTGCCAAAAGGGGCAGGATAGCACTTGGGAAGAGGATAAAAATAATATACAAAGGTGGATTTAACCCAATATGAAATAATTTCAGTGTATGAAGCAGTTGATTGGGGTGGTCTTAGGTGCTGAAGGTGCTTAACTGCTGGGATGAAACTTGAAGAAACTCATGGAGTAACTTTTATTCATAAACTTGTTGAAATTTTAGTGCTATCAATTTGTGTGTCCATGTGTCATCTTATGTGAGTAATCTTATTTCCCATACCTTTCATTTTATTTTTCGATAGCTATACCATGTTCTTCTAAACTCACAAATTTGAAGACACTATATCTAATCTCAGTTCAGGAAAAAAAAAAAATATATATAGTAAGTTTCATAGAGTTGATCGTGTTGCTTCCAGTGAAACATGAGACATTGCTAGCAAAGGACTTGTTTAAGATTGGTTGGCTGATCTACACATTTATCAAGCAAAAGAACTAAGACAATTTGCAAACCCACAAGCATTCCATATTAACTAGGAAAATAAGCCATATTTGGAAATACCAGCATGTAAATCCAACTTTGTGCTTTGATATTCTTATGGTGTGCTGGTTGATGGTGTGTTGGTGAGATGGTGTGTTGTGATTGATATTGACTGAAACTAATAGGAGATACAGAAAACTGAAAAACAGAGAATCTATTCTGTATTTCTATGCCCATAAATGTTGAGCAGGGAAGATAGGCCTTACAGTGTTTCCTTTTCATTTTCTGTAATGAAAGGATGATAGGAAAGAGAGAAACAAAAATATGGGGAAAGGAGCTGAGTCATACAGGTTAATTTCTGTGTATGATACTGGGATAGGAGTAATAAGAATCATAGAATGGTCTGGATTGGAAGGGACCTCCAAAGGTCTTCTAGTCCAACCCCCCTGCAGTCATCAGGGACATCCCCAACTAGATCAGGTTGCCCAAGGCCATGTCTAGCCTCACTTTGAATATCTCCAGGGATGGGGCCCAAACCACCTCCCTGGGCTACCTGTTCCAGTGTTCCACTACCCTCATAGTAAAGAACCTGTTCCTAACATCAAATCTAAATCTGCTCTTCTCTAGTTTGAAGGCATTGCCCCTTGTCACTACAGGCCTTTGTAAACAGTCTCTCTCTATCCTTGTAGGCTCCCTTCAGGTACTGGAAGGTCGCTGCTAGGTCTCCCTGGATCCTCCTCTTCTCCAGGCTGAACAACCCCACCTCCCTCAGCCTGTCTTTGTAGCAGAGCTACTCCAACCCCTGATCATTTTCATGGCTCTCCTCTAGACCTGCTCCATAAGATCCATGTCCTTCCTATATTGAGGGCTCCAGACCTGGACACAGTAGTCCAGGTGAGGTCTCACCAGAGCAGGGGAAAGTGGCAGGATCACTTTTCTGGATCTGCTGGCAATGAATCTTTTGATGCAAGAAGTGGAGATGCATACTCTGCTCTTGACTACATCAAATTTATACCCAGGGGAACTTAACACATGAAGTACTGAGGAGGGCATCACTCATAAAATCCTTTACACAAAGTACATCTCTTTAAATGTCATGACTTCAAAGAGTGGAATCAAATTTATTTTCTCCTCTCTCCTCAGCTTTTCTCCTAATACACACTTTTTTCCTCCTTGTGTTGTCAATGTGATGGCAGATTTGGCTGTGCTCCAAGCAGAGGCTGCACCCAGGACCTCAAGGTGAGAGGCTGAGCCAACTGAACTCAAAGAATACATTCATTACTTCAAAGGTAGCAGCAGGTTCAGAACTCTGGGTGAAGTCTAATCACTCCTGGAAGAAAGACAAAGGGACTGTGTTAGCATGCATTACTCCAGTGTCTCTGGAAAAAATCCAAACAAACAACTGCACACTCCCAACTAGCATTCTTATTGACTAGAGATGAATGCTATATGTAGCCTTAGCTGAACTACAGGGAAACTCTGTTATAGCTTGATATTATCCTGGTGCAGACTCAGTAACTATAAAAATGAATACAAAGGGAAACCTCCTTGGCAATCAGATATTATCCTTAAACAGATACACTTTTTTTTGTGCAGGTACATGACTGCTACCATCACAGATTTTATTTGTGGTACATGGAGCCTGATATTATTTCTCAGGAAATGCCAAATATTTCTAATAAATGGACAAGAAATCCTTGTTATTATTTTGTAGTAACCTATTAACTGCCCTTGATTAGTATTAGCCCTATGCCTCAGACCAGGAGAATTTATAGTTGTCTAGTGAAATTTCCAACTGTTAGAGCAGTGCCACCAGATGCTATTCTTGCACAGCCTCTTGTGTGTTCTTCTTAGCGTTTTAGCAGGTTTTTCATCTGTCAGAAAAAGTTGTAGGATTACAGATTTTATGGTGCAATGACATATAACCGATGAAATCGGTCTGTCCTCTTTTCTATGTCTGTGCCTGCAGGGAACTCTCCAAACAGAACAGCTTCCCAGGCATCAGGAACTGCCAGCTAACTTGAACTCCTACAACAGATTTTCCTTCCTGTGGCTTGTTTTATAGAGTCCATGTGTGAATACAAACAGAATAAGCTAGCCTATGCCTTCTACTCCAAACCATTGATGTTTCCTTCTTGGTAAACCAATGGACTTTTCTCAAATTCTGCTATGTTGTAACCAGGTGAAAATCAGGTCAGTAATGTCTCAGAAAATGATATCTGAATAAGGGCCAGTGTGAATCTGAGCATCCGTATTCCTTTATGACCATCCAACTGCTCAAGAATTTTGTTCACTGCCTTAAATCAGAATTAGAATAATGGCATTACAGCTAAAGCAATTCTGATGAAGTCTCTAAGGCCACACCAGCTACTGAGGCTAGCTAGAATCGTTACAAGCTTTCCTCTGCCGACTGCTGGAGTGCAAGGGCACATCCACACCACATACTATGTCTGAGCAACGTCTTTATTTTCCCATTGTTCGTTCCCCTGCCCAGATGCAGTCTATCATCTCTGTGAGAAGCCATCAGGCATCTTTCCGTGGACTGTAGAGTAACAGACTCTTGCTGTTGCAGTCATCCCACCTACAGCTGGCTGGAGCCCCACCAACTCTGGCAAAAGTGTTTCCACAGAACAATGCTGCCTTTGTTGAGTGGTAAGAACATTTGAACAGCTGCACTTCCATAGGAATATAGCCTGCAAATAAAGCTTGCCTGTATTTAGGCCCAAACAGAATCTCTCCTTCACACCCAATTTCAAGGGCTAAGGACTGAACACAGTATTTACATTTCATATGCAGGCAAGACGTCTGGAATCCTTAGAAAAACATCATTATATTTATATTATTTATATACAGAACCATAGGCTCATTATGTCAAAGCAACGTCAAATCAGAGACTAACACCTACACCTGATTATGAAGCAATAATATTTTTTTGCTAAAAAATATTTATGTTATATGTGGAATTTCCATCATGTCTGCAATGGCACCGGTGATCAATTATAAACCTTGCAAAGCTTATATGCCTCCCTTGTCAAGTGGATTGTTGTGATAAGATCCCTAAAGAACATCAAGTGACATAAGTTATAACACATTAAATGGAAAATTGATCTAGTGGCTGAAGAAGCTAAAGTTGTAATTTTTTATTTTTTTTGTACTATGGATTGTGACTTTTCAGCCTGCTACAGTTTGAAAAGAAATCCAGTACACTTCATAAAGATACTCTGATATTCTCTAATGATTATTGTTGTAAGAAAAGCTATTAGCATCCTTTTCAGCAGTTTTAATACACTTACTTTGACTTTACTAATAAACTGTAGAACAGATAATAATTCCTGAATATTGATCTCTTCTGTGTTCAGTTTGCTTGAAGCATTTGAAAACATCCTGAGAGCTTTTCTTGCTTCTGTAATCTGCTGCCGTACTTAACATTTATTTTCAGTAGACTGATACTTTCCAACACAGTGAAGGANATCCCCTCCCTTGCCCTGCTGGCCACACTGCTCTTGATGCAGCCCAGGACTCGGCTGGCTGTCTGGGCTGCATGCGCACACTGCACCAACATGGTGACCTTGGGAAGCAATACTGATAGTTATGCCCTATCAGTGAGTTTCAGACTAGCATTTGTGACAAAAGGACTGCATTTAAAACCTCAGAGGCAGAAGATTTTTTTTCTAGATGTTTTTACTTCGACTTTCAAGAATACACAGGTAAGTTTCTTTTGCTAAGGGTCAGAAGAAAAAAAAACCAAAAAACCAAAACAAACAAAAAAGGGACATTTCATGAGTTAATGGAGGGAGTGGCATAATGTTGGGCATTTTTGTGGTCATTCAGTGAGCATCAATCTGCAAGGAGGATATGAGAGCTTTCTGGCTTTCTGGCAGTGATAATGACAGTAGCTTTTCTGTAGAGGCAGTCTGTTAATGCAGCTGGTAAGAATGAAAATTTGTTAATATGCTCAGTAACCATCCTGTATCCTGACTGCGGTGTCCTTGATGTCTCATAATAAAAATTTCATTTATGAAACAGGTGTTACAAACAAAACCAGTGTAGTGTATAAGAATTCTCTCAGGAAAGCATGAAGTGTTTGTTGTATCATAGTAAAAGAACAGTCATGAACTTTTAAATCTGAATATGATTAATATTTTCAGAACTAGAATATGCACACACAGTAGAGAAGAATACCCTGTTCTGAAATATGGACTAATAATTACCCTAGCAAGATAGAGAGAATCGTATATTTCACAAGAAAAAATTCTCATAGGCTCCAATTAGATATCTGAAATTTCACCTGCTTAAAGGTTTGGGTACATAATAGCATGGCTTCTCCTGCCTGCTCCCAGGCCATAGCTCAAAGAGCTCCAGTGAGATGTAAAATGGTTCTTGTTGATGAGGTCAGACCAAGTTCTAAGCAGTTTCAAAAGTAATTTAGCCTCACCCTGTGTCTGGTTTAAAGCACACTATTAGAATCTGATCATACTCTCATTAGATCTCAAGTTTAATAGCTTCTCTTTTCCTTGTAGGTATTTTGTAGTTCAGGCAGGGCCTAATAAAATAGAGCACAATTACTTCATCTATATCATTGTCCTCCACCACCCTGTCTTAGGTGCTAAAAAGAAGTGTGACTCCCTGTTGTACTTTTCATTCAGAGTTATATCTCATGCCTACCAAGCTTCATCTCCTTGTTTGACTTTATGCAAGAACACTAAATTAAAAAAAAAAAAAAAAATTTGAAAACACGTGGATGAGAGGAAAAATATCACATCAAAGATAAAATAAACAAATGACCAACAGAAATCACTGCAACCTCTGTTTTTGTTTGGGCTTTTAGTTTTTGTTGGTTTGGTTAGGATTTTTTGTTTGTTTGTTTGTTTGTTTGTTTGTTTGTTTTTTAAATCTACCAAAGCATCATGGTCTGTGATGTGTCAAGTGCTGAATCTGACATGTAGGTGGTGTCTTTTTCTGGATACAGATCTACCATTCTCAAGGAATCTGGACAGTATTGTCTCTGCCCTGTGCAATAACAGTATTTTTTAATTTGTTTGTTATGATGCATTGTTGTGGTAGGCCTGAGTAGGCCAAAATAGGCCTGAACATGTCCTGGCTTGCCCAGACATGTTCTTCTGCTCTCCCTCCTATTTTGGGGAAAAGCAACTGCGGGAAAGAGGACAAAGAACCTGGAACCATTGAGTCAAAGGACTCTGGCTTGCCCAGACTTGTTTTGCTCCTGTTTACATCCAGTGGTAAACAAAGTGCATACACTTGGCTTGTGCCTGCCTCGTGCAAGGCCTGTGTTTTTGCCAAATTTGGGTAAACCAAGCCTATGGCTTCACCTAATATGGTCAGGCTTGGCTAACTGCTATTCTGATTGGCTGTTCTGTATCCAAAGGCCCATTAGTCTTGGGCTGTATTGATAAAAAGAGATGAGCAGGTAACACAATGTGCTCTGCTGTTGTATTTGTGCTTGCTTGCTGTTGCCTGCTGCCATTGCTGTCTTCTCCTGACAGTATTCTGCCTTACTGCCTTATTGCATCTTGCCATGCTATTCTAAGCTATAAGTTAGCTCTGCCACAAAGTAATGAACCCTGATGCTCAGGATTTGTTTACCTGGAAGCTACACTGCATGGAGTTTACCAGGAACAGACATAATTGCCTTCAGCGATGTGCCTGCATAGCCATCCATGCTAAAACTNAAAAAAAAAAAAAAATTTGAAAACACGTGGATGAGAGGAAAAATATCACATCAAAGATAAAATAAACAAATGACCAACAGAAATCACTGCAACCTCTGTTTTTGTTTGGGCTTTTAGTTTTTGTTGGTTTGGTTAGGATTTTTTGTTTGTTTGTTTGTTTGTTTGTTTGTTTGTTTTTTAAATCTACCAAAGCATCATGGTCTGTGATGTGTCAAGTGCTGAATCTGACATGTAGGTGGTGTCTTTTTCTGGATACAGATCTACCATTCTCAAGGAATCTGGACAGTATTGTCTCTGCCCTGTGCAATAACAGTATTTTTTAATTTGTTTGTTATGATGCATTGTTGTGGTAGGCCTGAGTAGGCCAAAATAGGCCTGAACATGTCCTGGCTTGCCCAGACATGTTCTTCTGCTCTCCCTCCTATTTTGGGGAAAAGCAACTGCGGGAAAGAGGACAAAGAACCTGGAACCATTGAGTCAAAGGACTCTGGCTTGCCCAGACTTGTTTTGCTCCTGTTTACATCCAGTGGTAAACAAAGTGCATACACTTGGCTTGTGCCTGCCTCGTGCAAGGCCTGTGTTTTTGCCAAATTTGGGTAAACCAAGCCTATGGCTTCACCTAATATGGTCAGGCTTGGCTAACTGCTATTCTGATTGGCTGTTCTGTATCCAAAGGCCCATTAGTCTTGGGCTGTATTGATAAAAAGAGATGAGCAGGTAACACAATGTGCTCTGCTGTTGTATTTGTGCTTGCTTGCTGTTGCCTGCTGCCATTGCTGTCTTCTCCTGACAGTATTCTGCCTTACTGCCTTATTGCATCTTGCCATGCTATTCTAAGCTATAAGTTAGCTCTGCCACAAAGTAATGAACCCTGATGCTCAGGATTTGTTTACCTGGAAGCTACACTGCATGGAGTTTACCAGGAACAGACATAATTGCCTTCAGCGATGTGCCTGCATAGCCATCCATGCTAAAACTGCACATCACAAGGTATCCTGCCTATACCTGAAAGTCTCCTGGCAAGACAGGAACTCCTGGAGGTACACAAATCACCCAGAGGAATCAGGATAAGGTCAGAGATCATCTGCCTCCTTTCCTCAGCAGCCTGTGAAGTCTGGGAAGAATCAGAAGCCTCAGAGGCTGACAAGACATTGAGAGAATTCCCTGAAAGTGTTTTGGGTACTGTCTGAAGCTGTAGCTAGCCCCGTGAGCTGGGAGGNTGTTTGTTTGTTTTTTAAATCTACCAAAGCATCATGGTCTGTGATGTGTCAAGTGCTGAATCTGACATGTAGGTGGTGTCTTTTTCTGGATACAGATCTACCATTCTCAAGGAATCTGGACAGTATTGTCTCTGCCCTGTGCAATAACAGTATTTTTTAATTTGTTTGTTATGATGCATTGTTGTGGTAGGCCTGAGTAGGCCAAAATAGGCCTGAACATGTCCTGGCTTGCCCAGACATGTTCTTCTGCTCTCCCTCCTATTTTGGGGAAAAGCAACTGCGGGAAAGAGGACAAAGAACCTGGAACCATTGAGTCAAAGGACTCTGGCTTGCCCAGACTTGTTTTGCTCCTGTTTACATCCAGTGGTAAACAAAGTGCATACACTTGGCTTGTGCCTGCCTCGTGCAAGGCCTGTGTTTTTGCCAAATTTGGGTAAACCAAGCCTATGGCTTCACCTAATATGGTCAGGCTTGGCTAACTGCTATTCTGATTGGCTGTTCTGTATCCAAAGGCCCATTAGTCTTGGGCTGTATTGATAAAAAGAGATGAGCAGGTAACACAATGTGCTCTGCTGTTGTATTTGTGCTTGCTTGCTGTTGCCTGCTGCCATTGCTGTCTTCTCCTGACAGTATTCTGCCTTACTGCCTTATTGCATCTTGCCATGCTATTCTAAGCTATAAGTTAGCTCTGCCACAAAGTAATGAACCCTGATGCTCAGGATTTGTTTACCTGGAAGCTACACTGCATGGAGTTTACCAGGAACAGACATAATTGCCTTCAGCGATGTGCCTGCATAGCCATCCATGCTAAAACTGCACATCACAAGGTATCCTGCCTATACCTGAAAGTCTCCTGGCAAGACAGGAACTCCTGGAGGTACACAAATCACCCAGAGGAATCAGGATAAGGTCAGAGATCATCTGCCTCCTTTCCTCAGCAGCCTGTGAAGTCTGGGAAGAATCAGAAGCCTCAGAGGCTGACAAGACATTGAGAGAATTCCCTGAAAGTGTTTTGGGTACTGTCTGAAGCTGTAGCTAGCCCCGTGAGCTGGGAGGTAATTTTTGTGAGTAAATACTTAAAGTCTCTTGTAATTCACCAATTGCCTTCTGCCATAAGCAGATAGAAACTCCTTGAGTCCATCTAGTAGACAAGAGGTATAATTCACTGCAAGCAGTATGTTGACCACAGGAACCATCTCTTCCAGTTCAATTGAGTTCAATTAATGTTCATATTTTTGCTAGTTATTTCTTAAACATTCTAGATCCTATACTATTCCTCTGTATAATGTTTCCAGGACTGTTGTAGAAGAACCTCATTATTATTAAAATTAATGGTCAGAGGAGTGAGACTCCTGAATATCAAAATTAATAAACAGTATTAATTTTTGAAAGGTATAATCTTGCAATCAGTTAATTACCTCTCCATTGCATGCATGCACATGTCACTGGTCATATGTAAGATTTGACACTTCCTCTACCCTCTACCATGGTGTAGCATGACCAATTGGAAACCAAGGGAAGTTCAAATTTTATCAAAAATCCAAAGCCATCCATGCATACTCAGAACTCCAGTAGTTCGTCATACCACTTTAAAAGATTTGACAAAAATGGATGGAATGTTAACAGGCACACCTTCTCTGATTCTATTTATTGCTATGCACATATACATAAACTGAAGTAGGAATTCAGAAGAGGTAAGACATGTTCTTTATTTTGTCTCATTTTTCATTATAAAAAAATTGCTAAAGCTGTTTTCTTAGCTTGCATTTCCCACATTTGGTACAGCAGTATGGCATATCAGTGTATGCTGATTCCCTTAAAGCAGGAGCAAGGATGTCACAGGAAAGCTCATGGGGTAGTGTACAAATATGGATAATGGATCTAGTTTAGTTACATATATGCTGTTGAGTCCTGTGCATCAGACATGTATGAGCTTTGACCCCACAAAGCAATCCTATTAAAACTATAGTAGTATCTTCTGAATGCTGCTTTGGAATAGGGATGGTCCAAGACCAACATGGATTTGTCAAGGGGAGATCCTTCTACGAAATCATGACCAATCCTCGTAGAAAAGCTCAGGAGACGTGGCATAGATGCTTGGTCTGTGAGGTGGATGGAAAACTGACTCCACAACACAGTTCAGAGAGTTGTGATCGGTGGCACAGAGTCAGTTTGGATGCCTGTGGCCAGTGCTGTTCCCCAACAATCGGTACTGGGCCTCGTTTTGTTAAACATCTTTATTAATGACCTGGATAAGGGCATTGAGTGTACCCTCAGCAAGTTCACTGATGACACAAAACTGGGGTGGGTGTGGGGTGGCTGACACCCCATTAGGCTGTGCTGCCACCCAATGAGATCTGGACAGCCTGGAGAGCTGGGTGAAGACTAACCGCATGAAGTTCAATAAGGACAAGTGCAGGGTCCTGGATCTGGGGTGGAATAAGAGCAGGCACCAGTACAGGTTGGGTGCTGCCTTGCTGGAAAGCAGCTCTATGAAGAAAGACTTTGGAGTGCTAGTGGACAGCTGGAATATTGTGCCCAGTTTTGGGCTCCCCAATTCAAGAGAGACAGGGATCTGCTGGAGAGAGTCCAGTGGAGAACCATGAGGATGACTGAGGGCTTGAGCTTCTTCCCTATAAAGAGAGACTGAGAGACCTAGGGCTGTTTAGTCTGGAGAAGACTGAGAGGGGATATGATCAGTGTCTGTACATATCTGAGGGGTGGGTGTCAAATGGATGGGGCCAATCTCTTTTCAGTAGTGTGCAGTAATAAGTCAAGGAACAATGAATACAAACTTGAACACAGAAGGTTTCAACATGAGGAAAAATTTCTTTACAGTGAGGGTGACAGGGCACTGGAACAGGTGCCCAGAGAGGTTGTGGAGTCTCCTTCTCTGGTGACATGGTTCGGGAGTTTCCCTCCCCCCACTTGGAATCACCAGACTAGCCTCAGATGGATGGAAGTTAATATGAAGCTATATTTACAGCATGACACATCTTTACAAGCATGTACACACAATATATAAAAATATTTACAACTATATATGAGTTGGAAGTAATACAGAAATTCAAACCCCCTCCCAATCAGCAAAACTGCCCAGGAGGGCTCCCAACTAACCCCTTCTTCCCACCTCTCCCTTATCTCAGACATCTTATGTGATTAATCTTTGCAGGGAAAGCAAGGGTGAGATGCCAAAAGCCAACAAGAGGTTAGAACAAGAATGATTAGGTCAGGTTACACAGATTCATGTACAGACAGTAAAACGCTGAGCAGCAGGCCACAGAATAAGACACTGTTTTTCTTTTGTGTTTTTATATCTCTCAGCAATCCAATGGGTAATATAGACATCACTATTATTTTCTCTTTCACAGCCAATAATCTAATTTCTCTCATTAAAATATTTCAATTAGCCTCAAACCAGCATATCTGGAGACTTTCAAAACACACCTGAAAGCGTTCCTGTGCAGACTACCCTAAGTGATCCTGCCTTGGCAGGGGGGTTGGACTAAATGATCTCTGGAGTTTCCTTCCAAGCTTTAACATTCTGTGATCCTCAGTGGTGGAGGATCAATCCTTAAGATGTTCCTGAACATGTTACTCATGTTCTCCATTTGCTGTAGCTGTGGAAGCAGACCTATTTTCTTGGTGAATCGTGTCAGTAAGGAGCCCATCTTCACCGGCTTCCAGATGAGTGCTTAGAAGCTCTCCGAGCAGCAGTGATTCCTTATTCAGGGAGGAGCACTGATGTCCCCTCATAACCACTATCCACAAAACACAGTGTAGGGACAGGAAAGCAGAGTGGAACATTTACTCTAGAGTTAATCAAGAAGTAAAAAACATGAAGTCCCTACCATGTAACACTCATGTAGCTTATTCTCAGTTCTCCAAAGCAGTCCTCAAAGCAGTCCCTGACTCCTATATGGATGTTGAAAGAGTCATGCCCCTTTCTTCGTGCAAAAACCTCTGCAAAACCTCTAAAGCAATGTGAAGTGATTAGTCACCAATAGCCTCCTTTTCTAGAGAAGGCAGTATGACGAGGTCCAGCAGACAAATATAGAATCCACAGGAAACCACCAGACAGCTCAGATATTTTCACCTACATGTTGGGATTAAGTGTCTATTGAGCAGTCAGTTCTACCTTCATAAAGGAGATAGAGAAAGAAACTACAAGTAGTGAAAATAAATGGCAAAGTTTAATTTAGTGGCATTTCACTCCCACTTAAGAAGCATGCAGAAAACTGCACATTGCTCAGTGAAAAACAGAGTGAGGAATAAAGAAGGGTGAGGCTTAGACTTTATGACAAGTGGAGTTGCTCATTTATTTCTCTCTGTATCTGTCTGCCTCCTGGGATATTATACAAGCAGGTTAAAGGTTTAGATTTTCAAGGAAGAGAATCTACATAGTGCAAATGCAGCAATTTATTCTTCTAAATGTCATTTTTGCTGGTGAGAATGTTAAGGACTATAGTTGGCATAGGCCTCCTTTTGCAAAAGGAGAGAATATTTATGCTCGAGCTAGGAAGCCACACACTGTCCCCTGTAAATCAGCCATTGGCAAAAAGCAACTGGGAAGGTTTCTAGCTCCCTTTCCCTGTTAAGAAGTCCATGGCAGATTATTAGGTAATAACTGTTTTTATATGATAAATACTTTCTGCAAGAAAAAGTGACACTTTTCCATAGTGTGTACAACTATGTATTGTCATTGTAAGTTACTTTTTCAAGTAATTGCTCTCTTTGTAAGAGGTTATTCTGTGTGATTTTAATAGATTTAGCTGAACCTATAAAAAGGCAACCAAGTTGATTTTAAATAAATTCTGTATTTTATGAAGTTTTATTAGTTTCTTTGAAATGGAGATTTGTATTAGCTGAGCATGAAATAAAAGGCCATGGTAGCTGTATATGAAAGATAAGCACCAGTATTCGCATATTCATGGTTCACCTCTCTTTCTGGGGGTGACTTTCATATTTACATTACTATGAATGCTGTCTGAGAGGTGAGATTGCCACCTGCATTTTTAGGCACAGAGAGAGAAGGAAATGAAAGGATTACTTTACTACTCTTAATTTCTTTTCAGCTGTGCATTTCAAGCAAACAGTATGGGAAATATCTCTTTTCAAAGTAGACTCTTTCAAGAGAGCAAAATGTGAGGTTTTACAGGACATTGCATTATTTACAGTACTTCTGGCTTCAGATTTTGGAAATATATGTACCTAAATTCCTGCTAATCTTCAGCTCAGCCCACTTTCTGCAAGTACTTTAGACAAGAGAGTGTGGTAGTGTTTTAGATAATATATATCAAATGAACATACATATACATGTTAAATGGATCTCAGCACAAAGCATTCTTTGGTGCCTGCAACTACCAGAGATTAATTTGTAATATGTGCACCCAGTCAGAATGCACATTGCCAGAAGTGACATTTTACACCCACTTGTTTTAGGAATAACTGAACACACAATACTCAGAGCACTGAAGAGCGAAAGCCCTAATTTTGACTTCATTCAGCTAGGACTTTGCATCCAAGCAATCCATTTCCCAGCCTATGCAATTAATTTTGTTCTCATACATTAGCAGAACAGAGTGGCATAGGAATGCATAAGTCCAAAAATCTATTTTCCCTTGAATTTTTAAACAAATGCACCTCAAATACTGTCTTTCAAGTTGCATTCATTATAATTACCGAGAAGACCTTGAAAGTGAAGATGCTGATTTTTTATTTTTCTTATATCCCAAAGTCAATCTATGCAAATGTTCACTTTCCTGTCCATATTTTCCTGGAGAAAAATTGTGGGAAAAAAAATTTCTTAAATGATGCATTATTAAATTCTATTGACCTATTTAGCAGTTTATTTTAATAGCCATATTAGCATGCTCCTGCAAAGCAGGAGTCGTAAGCTTTGTGCCTTCCATTCAGATGCTTTCTCTTCCTCTTTCATTAAAATTGCATTTACAGAAGGCATAAAGCAATGCCACAGAAAACTTTTAAACTAAGTTCCAATGGAATATCCTGCTAAGATAATTGAGAAGATTATTTTAAAAAATTAAAATATTTGAAGACTATTTTAAAAAATGCCCTGCACATGACACCTTTTTATAACCTATACATCCAAGGGACCTAAACCAGATCCTGCTCCAAACACAAGCTGTTAGTGAACTTACAGAATCACAGAATATTAAAGTTGGAAGGGTACTCAAGGATCATCTAGTTCCAACTCCCTGCCATAGGCAGGAACACCTCCCACTAGTACAGGTTACTCAAGGCCTTGTCCAACCTGGAACCTGGGGAAGAGAGACAGTCTAAATGAACTTGAGACATCTAGTGATAGGACAAGGGGTAACGGCTTTAAACTGAAAGAAAGTAGATTTAGATTAGATATAAGGAAGAAGCTCGTCATTGTGAGGGCAATGAGACACTGGAACAAGTTGCCCAGAGAAGCTGTGGATGTCCAATCACTGAAAGTGTTCAAGGCTGAGATGGATGGGGCATTGAGCAGCCTGAGCTAGTGGAAGATTCCCCTGCCCATGGCATGGGGCATTGGAACTAGATGATGTTTAATGTGCCTTTCAACTCAAACTATTCTATGATCCTATGAATATGGGCATTAGACATATAGTTCCTGGAGTTAGGTTCAAGAGCACAACAAACTATAACTGCATCCCAGTCAGTTCAAATGCACTTTTTTGATTGCTTGAGAATGAGGACAAATAGATTTTACTATTCATACATAAAACCTTTGTGTGAGGCAGGATGTGAAGCTGTGAAGCTGCGTAGCTGTGTCCAAGGAGGAGGATAGTTGATTGAAGGTTTAGGGCTGGGTAAGTGAGACTGGTAAGAAGATGTGTAAATATGACAGAGATGTGAATGTTCCTCTAAATAATGATGTTCTGGGGAAAGGAGCAAGGTGGAATACCAGCTATCTTTTCAAAATATTATTTCAAGACCTATAAACAAAATAACCTAAGACTTTTTTTGTCATTTAGCTCTAAGGAGATCAGATGTTCATATCAGCGCACTTGTTTCAGATGGTCAAAACAGGAAAATTTAATGAAAATGCATTATTAAAAAGGCATCACATAGCAAACTATCAAACTATTGTATTTATTTCACATATATCATACTTAGACTAAACTTTGTAAGAGCAGCTTCTTGTGAGATAAGTGTATTTTAGGAGCCTGAAGTTTTATTTGTAGTGACTTGCATGCAGAATAATTCTCCTCTAATGAAAATAAGAAATGAAATGATGAGCATGAACGAATAGATTGCTACGAGTCTGGGAATAAAAAGCCATTTTACTTTCATTGGAATGTACATCCAATAGGTTCAAGTAATGACTATGCTATTTTTCCAGTATCTCATGTGCTTTTTAAAGCATTCCTTTTTCTCTTGTTTCACCATTTCTGTGCTGAGGACAGTATTCTTCCATCTCATGTCTGCAAAGCAGCTCTCCCCACTTTCCCAAGCACACTCCTAATTATTGTTATCCTCAGGCTTTCACTGACAGCTCACTGCTATTCAATACCTGAATATTTTGAAAGACCAATATTCTGCCAGTTCCAGATATAACTTTCTCAAATGCCTGATGCCTCACGTGCTGCCTGCCCAAAGCCTAATTGTATGGCTCTGTGTGGCTATGAGCAGCCAGTGGTTCATTAGGTTGACTGAGGAAATGGACACCTCATTTCTCATGGGGAAATTGCACCTGACCATTTCCTCCTGTTGAACCTGGCTTTGTTCCCCAATGAAAAATTCACACAACCTTTGTGTGCACTTTGGCATGTTCCATCCTCAATGAGTCTGAATCACGTTGGACACACCAGTGAGTGAAGTATAGCATGCTTGGTTCACGTGCATCTCAATGCATTAAAAAACAGAGCTATATCAAATCATGTGGTAAAATGCATTCTAGAAGTGTCCAAGATTAGGAAGTCCAGTACCATACAGGATGAGGTGAAGCAACATAGTATTATGGAATCCCCCCCCCC
>WBNM01018129.1:5847-17136 GCA_013399055.1 Ramphastos sulfuratus | reverse complement strand
CCCCCCCCCCCCCCCCAGATTTGCATGCATGTAAGAAGGCAATTGCTTTTTATCTTGGTACTGTGAGAAAGGATGATGGAATTATTTTAAATAAATATGTGTTTCCAGCGATGATAGTGACCTCTGTAATAGCTTGTATCACTACAGATTATTAGATATAAGAATTAAAGATGGAACTTTACTAAATAATATCCCTCACCATAACTTGTGGGAGCAATCATTCTCCCTCATTACAGTAAAGCATAATACCATTATGTTTGTGCTTCAGGTGAGTGCATATTAGAGTGGACAATAGGATGTATCCATTCACTACTAGAGTTCGGTGTGCGCTGTTTGTACAGAGGTACGTGATTGTATTTTGTTACATTGTGGGGAACACGAAGATGCCTCATGGGAGGCAGGGAGCAGGAGTAGAGAAGGTAACCCTTTTGGGGGGTCCAAAGGATTCCAGTAGGCTCCACAGGCACCTCTGAAGGGTCAAATTCACAGTTAACACTGAAGTTTTCTCTAGTGCCAGGTACCCAGGTCCTGCAGCAACTAACCTCATTGGAGGCAGCAGATTTGCTTTCAAACATAAATATATTGCATGCGTCGTTCCAGCTGAAGGAAAGAGTAATAGGTGATAAGCCATTCCAATCATTTCTAAGGCATAAGAGTACACAACCCACTGCAACCTGCAATGTCTTCAAGCAGCCTTTGGGAAGCACAACAAAGTCTGGACCTTGCTAAGATTAGTCTGGCATTGTTTCCTGCTAATCTTTGACATGATTGGAGCCCATAGAGCTGCTACTCAGTGAATTACTGCTAATGGCATTTATTACCAGCATTAACAGTAATTTACCCACTGTTAATCAGAGCAGCAGGTTACAGTACTTCTCAATCATTCTGAGTCTTCACTTTGCCAGCTGAGTAAAATATTTTATGCTACCATTAGTCACAAAGCCTCAGCAAACAGCTAGTAAATTTAGACAGAGCCTGGGATCCTGAAGACTTAACACCCTGCTTGTGTCTAATTTATGGTCACTGTTTATGTTTGTGCCATGACTTCAGCTTTCACACTGATCAAGATTTGAAATACATAGTCATAAAATGTTCTCTAGGAGTGTGTCATTGGATTAGTAGTAGAAAATCATGTTCTGTTTAGTGGAGATGTTAGCAGTACATTCATTATAGGACAAAGTACATCATCTTATCTACAAGGCTGGTACGTATTGCTCGGGTCATTTAACTCGTTACCTATAGGACTTACTGAAATTCTCATTCATCTCTGTATGTATTCACTGAACTGCCAGACGTATTGCATGTACAGTGGTGTAGGGACATTTGAATAGGCTGTCATGGAGAGAGGTGTCTGCTCCATCCCCTCCCCAATAGAGGATCCTGTCCTCCAACCTGAACAGAAATAGTAGAAATGTCTTTTTATGTGTCAAGCTGTGATATCAGTGGTGATCAGTCTACCCTGAAAAACAGGAGAGAAAGGAGGATAACATTGAAAACTAAAATAACTTCAAGTTAGAGCCTCATTATGTTGTCAG
This sequence comes from Ramphastos sulfuratus, assembly GCA_013399055.1. Lineage (NCBI taxonomy): Eukaryota > Metazoa > Chordata > Aves > Piciformes > Ramphastidae > Ramphastos > Ramphastos sulfuratus. Next base: position 15,601 of record WBNM01018129.1, on the reverse strand, counting down.
AAAGAGCAACCTAGCCCATGAGTCATTTGTATTAGGAATGCCCAAAGGGAGGGACATGGAGGATGAAGGTACCTTTGTTAACACACCAACCAGTTAACTAATAATTCATTCCAGAAGCAGACTTTGTGCTCCCTCTACATTTTTTTTGTACCAAAAAGCTTTTTAAAAGTTAAACATTTTGTGGAAATTATTTTAAGATGGCCACTCTGCTTAATCAGCATGAAGTTCAGTTCTGCATCAGATTACTAAAGCATACCATTACCCCTCAAGGGCTTAAAATTCCTGCAGTTTCCTATCAGTCATTTTGCCATGAGCACTGCAATTCCCATAACATGATCCAGGTCTTGGATATGAGGGTAGAAACAGTAAAAGTATCAACATTAGCTTGTCTGATATAGGCTACACTGATAAAACATGTATTTCCAGATGTTTGGCTTCAGAGCATAATTCAAACTGGCATATTGCAAAGATTTATCTTTATCCAGCACCTATATGATACAACCTGATCAGCCACAATAAAAAAGAAAAAAAAAAAGAAAAAAGAGAAAGATTTATTTTTAAATAAAATGGAAGATTTGATAAATTGAAACTTACAGGAGATAATCTGTCCAATTTTGACAACGATTTACCAAACCCCTGGCTGGACACAAACAGAAGAGTACCAGATGCCTTCAAATTTACTGGTTGAATTTCCTCTGCTTCAGAGGGCAGATGAATACCTGGACATCAGGGCAACCCTAGGTACCAGTGCTCATGGCCTGGGGTGGACTCACAGAAGGTCAGCAAAGTAAGGTGTGGTTCTCAAAGCTACATGAGGAATAGTAATTTTTTTTCCTCCCTGATTTTTTTTTTTGTTTTTTTTTAATCTTTAAGCAGCAAAGACTTTTTGCTCAAATTTGAAACAAAATAGAATGTGTATTTTCTCCTAAAAAATGAAGTTATTCTCTGCTTGAATCTAAACATAAATTCCTGGTCTGTCTGTAGGCAGTTAAGAACTGCAATGTTTCAATAGCTGTGATGATCTCTTAACACACGTGAGTGCAGGTTCATAGGAAGGTGTAACAGCTTTGATTAGATCAGTGTCCTGGTTTAAGACAGTCTGCTCTAACAAGTAAACCCCTCTCATGTAGATGGGAGGGAAAATAAACAAGAGAAAAGCCTTGGGTTGAGATAAGGACTTTAATGAAATAATATGTTGTATAGTTAACAGCCTATTTTTCAGAAAAGAAAAAGCAGAAGCAGCAGCAGAAGACAGTGATAAATTGCCCCCTATCATGCAAGTCCACAGCAAGCACAGCAAAGACCAACACCCTGAAACAAGAAACTGCAAGCAGCAACTGGAAACAGGAAGCCTCTCATGTTATAATCCAAACTACAAGCCCCATGATGCTTTGCTTCAGCCAGTAGTTTTGTTTTAAAGCTATCACGGCATCAGCATGGCATCGAATACTCATCACCATATTCACCTGGCTAAACCCATGACAATCTCTGAGCCAGACTGGGCACGACAAATACGTTTTGGGTACACAATCCCTTCTACAGATATAAACCACAAGTCTCTCTCACACTTTGCCTAATAAACTACTTATATTTACTTACATCTATTTCCTCACAACTTTTGTGTGCTTCCACTAAATATGTGTGGTTGCCTTTGGTAAGAGGAAAGTCTACAATCAGTCTTGTGCATACCTGGAATCGGACCCTGAGTATTTTCCCAAGATGCAGATAGAGAGTGCACTGTTTTGAATTTGGATGCTCTGGCATTGAAGTATATATTTTCAAATAATTAACTATGAATTTAAGGAACTATCAGTGGCACTGGATGTTCTATTTCAAGTTTACAGTGGTACTATATAGAGCTGGCTTTGTTCTGGTATATTCTTCAATATCTTCTGCTCTGTTCTGAATTTAGATGCTCTGGCAAGGGTGGTTGTGGCCAGGAGGAGGTTGCTTTCTTCTCTCAGGCAACCAGCACCAGAACAAGAGGACACAGTCTCAAACTGTGCCAGGGGAAGTTTAGGCTCGAGGTGAGGAGAAAGTTCTTCACCGAGAGAGTCATTCACTACTGGAATGGGCTGCCCGGGGAGGTGGTGGAGTCACCGTCCCTGGAGGTGTTCAAGGCACGTTTGGATGTGGCACTTGGTGCCATGGTCTAGTCTTGAGGGCTCTGGTAACGAGTTGGACTTGATGATCTTTGAGGTCTCTTCCAACCTTGGTGATACTGTGATACTGTGATATATATTTTCAAATACTTAGCTATGAATTTAAGGAACTATCAGTGGCACTGGATGTTCTATTTCAGGTTTACAGTGGTATTATATAAAGCTGGCTTAGTTCTGGCATATTCTTCTTACTGCATGCTAGAAGGATCTCTTGGCTTACCCTTATTAGTGTCTGTTCCCTCTTCCAATTCCACGAGACCAGACCGTGTCCCAGCTTACAGTCTGAGGGGTCTCTGTCCCACTGGATAGGATGGGAAATGCACTGAGAGGTGGTTAAGGTGTTTCACTACCCTGGTTTGTAAATTCATGCAAACCCCCAGGGAAGGAATGCTTTGCTGTCAGCCAAACTTGTTGTTAATTCAAGCCAAGTTGAAGGCAAAATGATGAGGGAAAGAGTGGAAAGAATGGATTTACTTAAACAAAATCGACAATAGAGCTGACAATGTTTATAAAATGCATGGGTTAAAAATGAAAGAAAAGAACATGCTCACTCAATGTAGTTTAAGGACTTTTCCTTCTGTGGCTGATTTGCTGTAGACATTCCTAAAACTACCTGCTCAGAGATTTCATCTCTCTGCATTTTTTCTGTCTTGGGTTACACTTGCCACAGAGAAAAGTACTTCCTGATAGGACACATTTGCCTTCATAAGTAATCCTCCTTTCAGATTTCTCTGATTTAATCTTTTTCACCAAAATATTTTTAAATTCCTTTTTGATTGAAATAAAGTCTTACAGTCACTCTGCTAAACCAATGACCATCTTTTTTACTTGATTGTAATTAACCAATTTGGTGACACTGTTGTGAATGTTACTAATGACCAAACTAGAATTTTCAGATTGAAGGCTGAAGAACCTACAAGAGGCAGATAAGTAGCTAGAATAGTGAGAAATCCAAGCTGGAGTGGAAAGTAACTTATATTAAAAGGAAATAGTAACATTTTTATAGTGGCTTTTTTAAGTTTGCCATGAAAATAGAAAGGAAAAAATACATCTTTAAATATCAAGAAAACATTGGCCCCATGTGGAGAAGCAATATAAACCCAGGTAATTACAAGATACTGCATATATCAGGGTTTGAAAACAGACTATGAGTCAGTGTCATCTTCACATTTCACAGCTCATGCAGTTTTGGTCGTCTCTTTCATTAAAAGGTAAACCATAGCCTAGATGGAATAATGAAGTGATCATTGATGTGAAAGCTTTCTATGTTATATTAGGATGAGAACTAATAAATTAATAGATATATATTCTAAAAAGAGGAATATTTGAACAGATACTGCTCGTGTAAACATTTTTTTCCTGTCTAGCTACTGTTATGACTAGGCTAGAGGGGAAATGTATAAGGAGATATTAAACTGTCATCTAAAATAAATGGGAAGATACAGGTTGGATGCAAGAGATGAAAAATAAAATCCATTGGAAAAGGAAACATTTGCAAACTAACACTTAAAACCAGAATACATAATTCAGTTCTGTAGCCCCATGACAGATATCACTCAAAAAAAGCACTTTGCAGAAGGCTAAAAAGGATTAGGCACAGATAAGTGAGCAAGATGAGTATCATTCAGTTACACTTGTTAAAATCAAATTTATAAGGAAACAAAGCCATATGCAGGCAAACAGTTCCCTGAAGTATTGAAGAAAATTTGCCTTAGTTGTATTACAGTGCAATAGTTCAATACAGGTGGCTTTCACCTTGGCTTAAAGCCCTTGCCCTCGGCTGCTGGCAGAAGCAGAATATTGATCAGGAATGGTTGGTTGCTGAGGGCAGGAGGGAGGTGACCCTTTTCCTTGCATGCACCTTTTTAATCTTTTACTCTTCCCACAGTTTCAATTTTGTGTTCCCACTTTTGTTTTTTGCTGTTTTCTGTTTCTCCTCTTACAGTGCTTCCCTTGTCCATCTGTTTCTCCCAGTCTCACTCCAGGTGGTTTGACCTCTCTGAGCAGTTCCTGTCCCTTTGTCCTTCTCATGCTGCATATTTGTCTCCTACAACACAGAGCAGTTTCTTTTTTTTTTTTTTTTTTTTTTTTTTTTTTTTCTTTTTTTCTTTTCCCCCCATTGTTGTCATGTTTCATGTACATCCAAGAACAACCTGGAAACATGTCTGAACAAACATCTGCTAGATGTGAGGAACACTCTGCAGCACTGAAGCACTAGACTTCCTCTCATGACTGCGCTTCTGCCTTTAGAGAAATGTAGCACATTATGACTCTTCCATTTTCAGTTCATGTGGATCAAACGGGTAATCACTCAGCAGCATCCCCCCAAAAAAACAGCTAAAGCTCCTCAGATGATGACTATATTCCCTGTTTAACAGGTGCCACAGCTGATAGTGGCAAACTCTTCTGTATCTTTGTGGGCTACCACTTACTAACCCAAGTGTTTCAGAAATATTGCAGCCTTTTGCAAATAGCAGCTCCCTTAATATTAGTTTACTTTCCTTGATATTCAAGTTGAAAGCAAAACCACAATTTTATTGTTATTTCCTCTCAAAGGGAAAAGCCTGTGAAGATCCACTAGATGAGAGAGACAGTTAAGACAATAGCCTTCTCATTTTATTGATGGCTTGGTTCATATCATGACTGTAGCAACTTGCTGTGAGTAGGAGATGTGGGTGTTAGGGATGAAAATCTTGTCACTGATGCATTTTCAACTCTTTCATGTAATGTGTGTGAGTACAGTGGCTGTGGGTCTGTGAGAGGGACTGGCTCCAGATGTTAGACTAATAGAGCTATATGGCTCTGTCCATGAAGATGTATCTTCATTCCCAGTGTCACGGAGAGATCATTTTTGGCCCCTAGCTGCAGCTGAGCTGTGCTGGGATCAGGGGTGCTGCTGGCTGACTGGTTTGGCTGCTATCCTTCTGCACAGGAGAGTGCAGTGGCTCAGAGTGCACCACTGCTCAAGACACATCCCCAAACGATTTCTTTCACTTGATGGTTCTAGCACAGCTGATAGGTATGAATGTGGTTGGCATAACTAAAGGGTTTTGAAAGGTCCCCAGAAATGCAGAGTGAACTACTTACACGAGGGAGCAAAGAAATGTTATTACGGAAATTAACCAGTAATCATTCTTTTGATGTCATTGGGGGTGGATTTGCCCACAGGTTATTTTTTATTGGCTTTTTTAATTTTCTTCAATTGGAAACAAGTGTAAGAAAGGAAAGATACAGGCAAAATAAATTCCCTCTGACTTCAAAGCAGAAGTGTTTCTCTTTTTGAAATTACCAGATATTCATGTAATATTCTGGATATTCATGCAATTATGAGATAGTCTTAAAGTATAGTGATGCCAGGATTCATGGGTAGCATTGTGTAAGGCACCTACCACACTGTGCACATTCTAAACAACAACTAGATAGAGGCATGATGCCACTTTACTGCTTTTTTCCAATGAACCAAGTTACAAGTTTTTTTGTTTTTTTTCCCTCCAGAAGGTCCAAGACCTCAAATTCTCTGCATAGGTTCACTTTGTCCAGACTTTATGTGTTTTAGAAATTAAATGCAGGCAGTTTCCAGGCAGTTAAGAAGGCAGATTCCACACACTCACAGAAGTTACTATCAAAAGATGGACAGATGGACAAAAATCTAGGGAGAGGAAGGTAGGAGACATATAGCTCCACATAGTTTTAAAAAATGAACTCAGGATTTGCATTTAACTCCATCATTTCCCAACCATCTCAAAGTGGCATTCATTGTTTTGGCAGCTTTTTTTTGCCTGCCTCTTCTCTTTTCTCAAAGTTTTTTCAGCATCTGATTCCTTTTCTTTATCTGGCACATAGCCAATTCAATGTGTGCATAACTTTAGGTGCTTAAGGCAACCGCTCAGCCTTGAAAGGAATTCCTACCTGCAATCAGTGACTATCTAAGAAGGATTTTGCTCCTGTCCAATAATTGTTGTTCACCTATGACCCATTTTTGGTACAATCATAGCTAACTTATTACTTTAAAAAAAAGAGAGGTGCTTGGAATAAGAATGTGTTTCATTAAGCAGGCAAGTCAAAGCGAGTGTCTAACACCAGTGCCCATGAAGTTCATCAGAGGAATGCTGATTGATTTTCTTTAAATAGACCAGATGAAGTGTAGAGCATTAGGCTTGTCTAAACAATATGCAAGTCAGCATGGGGCTATGCATTTTCAAGGAGAGCAAAAAATGGATTCATTCCAACAGTGCAATGTAGTGCTGAGAATAGCCTATGTGCAGGAATTTAGGCTCAAAATTTTAAAGGTATATTTTCCATTGATTTAAAAATGAAATATTTCTATTCTTCATGGGCACATACTCATGTTTTAAAAATGATGGCAGTGGTACCTAAGTACAGTTTATGCTAAGAGCTCCTGCTTTGTTGGTGCACTTGAGGGTTTCTGCATAGTTGCCTAATGTTTACTCAAAAAGGAGTATAAAGGGGAGCTGAACTGAATGAAAGCAATTTTGATACCTACATCTAGAGCCTTAATGTATTTTGGTGTTCAAAGATGCATTAAGCACCTAGCACAATTTTTAAAAAGCCGGAAAGTGTCTTAAGCAGCAGACTTTGTTTGCTTGTCTCCTAAAGGAAGGCGAAATGCAGAATCCTTGTCCTCCAGAAAGTACTGACCTCTCTGCAGTAGTTTTACATCTGAACAGCACCCAGTGAAATGGAATTTCCTATTGCATAGGAGGAGATCCATAATTTGTCTTAGTATATCAGAATGCTATACTCTGTCAAAACAATCCTAATCATAATTGACAAGATTCCCTGATCTGGTCAGGTTTTCCAGCTGTCTGACAGCTGAGCTATTAAGAAACTCAGCATCTGGAAGGCTTTACCTGCCTTAATTTTCTTCCCAGGTTGCTAGGGCTTTGAAGTGGCAAGGTTTCCTGCTGCAGAGTTGGCCTCCAATTCTCAGGACAATCTGGCAGAGAACCAGTCAGGAAACACTCAGGATAAGTCTGTATCAATTGACAACCAATCTCAGGTTTTTTTCTTTTTCTTATTTGACCTGTCCTGACAGAGCAGGAAAACCTGAATGGTCAGCTCTGGGGAAAGAGCAGCAATTGCTTTCCTCAAAATGTATGTTTGCTCAAGGATCTCTCCTGGAGAGCAGACTTGTGTTTTCAAAGATGACACTGGTTCTCACATTTGGATTACAGTTCAGGACAGATAGTGTCATTAAATCTTGAAAAGATGTTTCCATTGGCAGGAACGTAAGGACCTGAAGCTGCATTTGCCTCTCCTTCGCCAGCTCCCAAACACTGCTGCTAGCTGTCATTCCTGTCAATAGAGAAAACTCAATCCAAGGCTGCACAGATAAATCACCTTCTTTACCTTAAATAAAGTGAGCACTAGCTCTCATTTTATCTCAGAGGAGAAGTACACTCAGTCTGTCCTGGATATCTGGGGGACAAATTGGCTTACATATATTTACAATCAGTTATTTAGCTTCTGTGCTGTCCTTGGCTTAACTTACAGAACTGATACTCCATGAGTGCTATCGCCCTCCTTCAGCTTCCTCCTTGCCTTATTGGAATGACATCATTTGTAAATATAGGGTAGATCCTACAGATCCTACGTAGCCTACAAGAAAGCTGGGAAGGGACTTTTTACAAGGGCTTGTAGTGAAAGAATGAGAGGGAATGGGTTGAAGTTTGAGTAGGGCAGATTTAGACTGGAAATTAGAAAGAAATTCTTTACAGTAAGGATGGGGAGACACTGGAACAGGTTTCCCAGGGAGGTTGTGGATGTCCCCTCTCTAGAGGTGTTCAAGGCCAGGTTGGATGAGGCCTTAAACAATCTGGTTTAGCCAATGCCAGGGGGATTGGGATTGGATGATCTTTAAGGTTCCTTACAACCCCAACTGTTGTATGCATCCTCCATTGGTACAAATTGTCTTAACTTTCTTGAGCTGCCTGGAGGTAAATCAATATGTCCACGCTTTGGTACACACCCTACTGCAAGTACCCAGCTGCACAGAGAGAAGAGAGTCCCCTTCTGGTTACAAAGGAAGGAAGGGCAGCTCCAGCCTAACAGCAGCCTTAGCACCTTTATTTACTGCACAGCCTGACAGCAGGACACGGTGAGGGAAGCCTTGATTGAGGGTTTTCATCTGATCTGCAAACCCTTGCTGCAGTAAGAATGGAGCAGCAGCTACATAACTGATACCTCTGGGGAACTCTTTGCTGTCTAACTGCGGGGTATTTGTGGATTCCTGCTGACACTGCACAGCCCCTCGTGGTGTTGCTGCACATGTGTGTTATGATTCTTTGCTTAGAGATAGTTTGTAACCCAGGCCAGAGATGTGCCTGTGGTTTTATCTCTTGATATTACTCAAATCAGCCACATGCCTCATTCTTGGCAGAGACAAAACACCCCATAAGAAATGTAAAGAATACAAGATATGGGCTCAGTGTGCACTGTAGACTTTCAAGCACATGCTGACTCATTCCAAGTAAATCACCTTCTGTGCTATGACAGAAGCTAATTTAGAGTCTGTATCTGCAGATTATGTGGTGTATTATTTCAGTTTAAAGATGAGGTATAGATTAGAAACAGGTGCTAAATGCAGAATGAAGGTTTAAATAAAGCCTAATTTTCAGAATGAGGCTCATCTCTGGCTCCTCAGCTGTTCTCCAGAGTACTGACAACTTTTGGAAAGTGTGTTCTGGTTTCACAAATGCTCCAAAAACAGGACTACCTTGGTTATCTAGCTAGTACAGCCCATGCAAATGAATTGCCCTTGACACTGAGCATATTTTCAGCTGATTAGTCAGCTCATGATTCCAGGGGTTCTGAGAAGGCACATACATCCCTGCAGTGCAGTGGAAGCCTCAAAGACTGAGTTGTAGAGAGGAGAAAAAGAGATGCATATTAAAAGAGGCTTTGCAAATAATTTATAATAAATCCAAATCAGCATGGCTCATTTTTTTGTCCTTAAAGTAGACACAAACATCAGTTGTGAGGGAAATTCCAAAGCTAATTTTTTTGGTTGCCATCACTGTAGAAAGGGAATGGCATTGCAATGTCCAGTGTGGGGCTGGAGCCGCCCCTCACATGGGGCTGTGATGAAGAGGTGCCTCCAGCTTCACTTGTTCCAGAAAGAGCTCATAAGACAGATTTTTTGGGTGGCTTCCACTCTTCCACCTTGCCAACTGCCAGGGTGCTCTGCTGCATTTTGGAAAGTCTATTGATATTCCTGTGGATTGCGTGTAAGTCCTAAAGGTGGTAATTTGCTCAGTGTTTGTAGTTCCAACAAGTATAAAATGAAAAGTACACAGCTGGAGGATCCTTTTCCATCTCTTACACTTGACAAATTTACTATTCTATATATGCCTTATCACAGTCAGTAACATCGAAATTGAAAATAATACATAATGGTCTGAAGGTGCAGAAAAAGGCACATTTAGATAACGACAGAAGGGGGTAGAAATGATTAAAAAAAATGAGCTTTTCCTGCCTTTGGACTTTGTGTCTTCTGAAATGTAATACTGCAAGGAAAGAGTTAGTTTATAGTATTGCACATAGGCATTTTTTTTTTTTTTTTTTTTTTTTTT